>RJJA01000296.1:14702-75568 GCA_003724045.1 Lepidurus arcticus | reverse complement strand
CGTGGCGAGTTTGCGATCCGTAGCGACCACAGGTTGTCGTTTTAAGAAGGGGATTGTATGTGCGAGATTTTAATAAAAATAACTTAAAGCAAACACGGAATTATAGTTATTTTGAATTATTTCGACTCTTACAAAAAATAATACTTGAGGCTCCTTTTTATTACATTTTGAAATACATACAAGGCATAAAATATACAATAATGCGAAATTTTAGAAAATAATCGTGAAACCGTCCGCCCCTTACTTTGTAAGGTATTACCTGCTCAACGGCAGGGGTTTCACCAATCAAATTCCTCTGAAGCTGTTTGGTTAAGAATTTTGATGTCCTGAATTCCGCAATCTTGTTCCCGCCCCCGTCCCCTAGGACTAGCATTGAGTTTGATGGCCCAACAAAAGCTATTACAGAGGAAAGAACCCAAGATATGATTAAAATACGCAAAACATTTACCTCTCCAAAATAAAAAGACTCGAAAATGTGTCCGTTTTCTCCTTTTATGGACACTGCAGTGGAGAATAGACGAATAATGTTTGCAGAAGTCGGCCAAGTTCCCTGCTTCGGGGTATCGTACGACCAAAAACCTCCCCAGTTTCTTCCTCTCGCACTTCTCTCTTTTCGCGGTATTGGTATAGGAAGTTCCTAAAAAACGAAAGAACAAAAAAAAACATCAGACAAACTTCCATACTAGCGGTAAAATTACAGCTATTAAAGCACTTCAAACCAATTTATCTTTCCGAATTGTCCCGCATATTACCATAACATGCCCAAACAAAAAAAGTAAAACTTGACATGAAATGAACTCTTGGGTTAGGAAAGAAACTAGGAAGCCACTTTGGAAGGAGAAAAGGGGGTCTTACCTTGACCGATCGATCACTTCCTTCCAATCCTATTGTGGAAGTGGGAGCTATGCACTGTAAGCCCGCCAACCTGTAAAACAAAGACGTTTTTATAAATAAACCAAAGGCAAATTTGTAGAAACACGCATTCCCTTCCCATTCCTTTCCGTATAAGAACTCCATTTCCCGGCCAGCCAGTTAATACTAATCTTCCGAAAGTTCACGCATGGTCACAAAAAGCGCTTTGAAGCTCTGAAATGTAAAGCTTAATTGCGCGACAATCTCGAATTCATCGGAGTGACGGTACTCAAGGTAGGATCTTGAGACTTGAGTGACGAACTCGTCGGATCGTGAAACAATTCAAGAATCCATCGTCTAGGACCAAGCAAATATTGAATTAAAAATCTGGTTCATTGACATTACAATATTTTACCTCCAGTTGTGAACGTCAAGGAGGAAACTGGGGAATTTGATAACTGCAGCTCACATGAATCTTAGTTTTCTTCTAATGAACGGAATTTAACGACATAAAGGTACAATGTCATTGATGATAATGTTTAGTAATAACGCAAGAGACCCAATGGATAGCCTATTTGAATAAAAACAACATTTGTATATAATATTTAAAAAAAAAACGAATTAAAAACTTACTCCGCCTCTTCAACATTACGCACGAACTATCGTCCCTTGCCTGCTGGTCCTCCACGGGACCCACAATGCACCCGAACCACGCCCACCAAACGCCAGAGACGCTTCGTCGCTACCATTTCAAGACTTATAACACTGAAAATGAGCGGGCCTACTCGCGATACTTCCCAATACGGAATATTAGCCCAACAGAGCTCTAGCTGAAGCCTATTAGACAATGGCAAGGCAAATATTAATAAACAGATCAAGTTCATTCAAATTAAAAAGTTTACCTTGCATAATGAACCCCAAAGACGAATCTGGTGAAATTGATAACTGCGGCTCAGAAGATTAATTCTTGTCTTCTTCTAAAGTGGACGGAGTTTAGCGTCACAAAGGCTTCAAACGAAGACAATCAGTGAATCCGGTTGAAAAGCCTTATAAATTAAAAATAAAACTATTATTATTCAATAAAAAAATAGGACGATAAAAACCTACTCCACTTCTTCAAACCACAGACGAACTCATAACTTGCCTGCCTGACTTCCATCGGTATCCAAAATCCACCTAAACCAGGCCCCCAAAAACCCAGAGAAGCTCCCATTAAAATTGCTACCATTAAAGACCTAACGAATCATGCAGCAACGGAATCTTTTCTGCCCCCAGAAGATTGGATTGCAGCAAATCTTTCAGCGATTTACCGCAGCCAAACCTCCTAGCATACTGTGTGCCCTCTGGGCCAGTGGGATCAGCTAGGGCGGCGCACAAAGACAGGGCAAGGGTTGAGGGAAGAACTGATGACGATGATCTTCGGTACAGCAGCTGGAGGGATCACTATATCGATGCACTGATAATCTACTTTAGAGTCTCCGCTTTTAGATAGCAAGGAGAGAGCACTAATGGACTCCAATAAGGAGGCCCAGAACAAAGAACAACACAAACAAATATTAATTTAAAATACCTAGTACATTCAAATATAAAAATTACTTTGCACAGTGAACGCCATAGACGAAACTGAAGAATTTGGTAAATACGGCTCACAAGAATCGTTTTCGTCTTGTGATGTGGATGGAATCTACCGTCACAAAGGCTTTAATTGAAGATACGGTAATTCAAAGTACGCTTCAAATTTTTTTCGAAATTAGCGCAACAGCTCACGGTATTTCCGGATGCGGATCATTAGCAGAACGGAGCTCCGTCGGAAGACCACTTGCCTATAAATGACCAAGATATTAGAGAGAAAGAGGGAGAGAAAAAAAATCATAAAAAATAAATGTACCTTGAATTTTAAAAGCCAAGGAATTTGTTAATTGGTAAACTGCAGCTCACAAGAATCTTCGTCTTCTAAAATGGATGGAATATATCATCACAAAGGCTCCAACTGAAGAAAATATTTAGTAGTAACGCAGTAAATCCAACGAATAGCCTATTTCAATAAAAAATGGCCATTACAATGTTACGAAAAAAATAGCATACCTGGGTGTCCGGTTCCATCACAACAACGGGCGAATCCAAAATCCGAATCAAAGGCGACGCGAAGAACATCCATGGAATCAGCTACGGCGGCGAGCAAAGGCTAAGACAAGGGTTGAGTGGAGAGCTGGTCATGATCTTCGGCAGCTCAAGGGCATCTGAACCCTAGGACACATTAGGCAGTATTGCGTAATGTGTCCACCTTATTGGAAACGAAAACCTAAGAAAAAAATATCAATATAATTGCGATAAACACGATACGTACAGACAACTCAGTCCTCTTCCGGGCGCTTTCTCAGAAAATTCCAAAAATTACCATAACTAAGATACAAACTCTTCCAAAAATGACAAAATGCGTCAAGTCTGACCGAAAACAAACACTCCTGGCCAAGAACTGTTTCATTATTCAAAACCCAAAAGCTTCGCGTGATTAGCATAAGCGAACCTTTCTCTTACAAACTCGAGAAATTACCAAATTTGTTTAAAAAAAATAAATTTGAATTGCCCAAAAAAGACGAACGCAGAAGAAAGCAGAGAGTAATATATACACGAAATATATTTCCCTTTCTGAAAAGACTCAAATGTGTCCTTTTCGTCGGCTAGAGACAAAGCAGGGGTAGGAATGACGAAAATTTGTCCACAAGTCGACCAGGTGCAGGTTCTGTTCCCCTTTTGCTTAGCCATCGTACGACCCAAAACCTTCGAGAGTCCTTCCTCCCTTTTTCTCGCGGTCTCATGAACATCCTAGAAAAAAAATAACAAGAACAAAAATTGAAAGATAAGAAAAAAAACTGTAAAATTCAACTATTAAACACTTTAAAATCAGTATATCTTATCTGGCCATGTTACCAACATGTTCATACAACGAACGAACAAACGAAACATAAAATGAACTCTTCGATTAGGGAAAGAAACTAGAAAGCTACTTTGGAAAAAAAAAGTCCTTACCTCGACGGAGCGAAAAGTCTGCGTTGTTTTTACCATTGCATAGCACAGCGAAAACTTTGTCCCCCCCAGAAAGTAAAAATGTTGCAGCAAAAGACGTAACTGCCCACAGCACTTCAAATCCTGGCATACCTTTTCTCCTGTTTCTCCTTCTTTTTGGCGGCTCCCTCAGAAGATGAAATAATAGCTGTATCCACACAGCCTTAGCTTAGCAGATATAACAAGTTGCGGTTCTCGTTCACTTCTCCAACAGGATGGCAAAAGGCAAGGGAATACACTTGGCTGAGCGGAACGAGAGGAGGGAAAGGAC
The DNA here is from genome assembly GCA_003724045.1 of Lepidurus arcticus. Taxonomy (NCBI): domain Eukaryota; kingdom Metazoa; phylum Arthropoda; class Branchiopoda; order Notostraca; family Triopsidae; genus Lepidurus; species Lepidurus arcticus. The sequence continues at coordinate 71,379 of RJJA01000296.1, read as the reverse complement.
CACACATACACTTAACACGTTATAACAATATAACTGTTTGTCACCACCTAATAAATATAAAAGGGACAATACTTGTTATGAAACCGTTCATCCTTAAACACAACTTAACACAGTCTAACGGTTTGACAAGTTTAATTTCAGTCACGAGTAAAGTACGTCATGCCACCCGACTGGATAAATCAACATGGCGGACCAGGGCGGGCACTCGCGTTAAGCTACAGGGGACAAAAACGTTCGCTGGAGCTTTGACCGGGACCGGCTATGGCGGCCATGCGGGAATTTTTAATATTACGTTTTTTAGCCGGAAAATTAACAAATTTGTTTGCACAGATAATTTTTTAAATCCAAAAACAGGATTACCCTCCGGGGGTGTATTTTTTAAGAGTAAAGAGAATTAAGGAATTAAGAAATTTGGAAATTGCCAAAATCGGATTTTGAACATTTTCGTGAAAAAAAGGATAAACAAAACCTTCGTCTAACTAGAGGAAACGGAAGGCAGAATATGGTAACTTCACACTAGTTGTTAATTGAATTAATGGCAATATGTCGCCAACGGGAGCGAATAAACTTGAAAACATTCGAAAAATTGTTCGAAATCTACTGACATTTGTTGAAAATTATCAACATTGTTACTTTTAATGAAGGAAACGTGACAATATGCAAGCTAATTGCATAATACTTAAGTCTGTTTGCTTTTCAGTTTGGTAAATGTCGGGTGGGAGTCGAAAACTTTGAATAAAAGGGGAGCAAATTAACTGACGTGTAGTCGGCCACGCATCTGTTCACAAAATGGCTTGCGGGATTAATTCCGTCGACAACGCCAAGTGGCGGGGAGTGTCTACAGAGGGCTGTATCCATTGGCCAGAGACCCTGGCAACATTAGCAACGAGCAACGTGATTGGGCACTGCGTTGGGTGTTTTTTTAACAAGTAATTGTACACAACAAATATGGTAAATTGCACTTCAATCCGTTGAACTTTCTCACCAACCCAAAACTTTTCCCTGCTGTTAAACTCTTTCTTTCCGAGGGCAAACAGACTTTCTGCACCTAAACCTCCCAATAAAACGGAAACATATTACAAGCTTTGCAATTAGTGCACCTCCTACTTGTATCCCTCCCCATTTGTAAATCTTTCACGTGACACGCAATGTTTTCACTCAGATTCATTTGCATAACAGGCGAAGAAAAAAAAGATGTCTCTCCTAAAAAATTCAAATAATAATTACCACCTGCAGCAAGCCAAAGGTGAAAAAGAATAACCCAGCGGCATCTATTTGAGCTTGTCCAGCCCAAATTTCACAAAATCGTCCGTTTTAGACGTTAGAACGCCCAAACGGTTGAATGAAACTTTGCACTGGAAACACGCATAAACTCCACAAATGAAGCTAAATTAATGCTTATAAATGAACAGGACTGTTGTTCGTAACTAGAAACAGTAAATTACGCAAATTTAGTTAAAAACACAAATATTATATAAGTTATAACAATAGGTTCTGTCTGAACACGTAGCTTCTTCGGCTTTGCGAGCGCGACTGAAACCACACACCCCACACGTTTTATTATTGCTTTATTATTTTTGTTTCAACTGTTCCACTGCAGCCATCTATTGACAAGAAGCTTCCGTTCCTGTTCACGTCTTCGGACATCCACTTGCCCTGCTTTTTCGACAGTTAGACCTGTCATCGTGTTGCGTAGCTCTATAGGCAGATCTCTGACATTTTGTTAGTTGGCACATTACGTTCAAGACAGGTGTAATGGACGTGATATATGAATTAAATACAAATAGTACGGATACGGATACTACACCAGAAACTTTACAATGCTTGTATACACAAGATTTCCCTGAAGATGCTTTGGGAAAGCCTAAAACCCGTGTCGTCAAAGGACCCGCCAACCCATCATTGTAAGTAAAACTAAAAGAAGAAAACTATAAGGATTATATAATTTATTTACTTAAAAACATGTATCTTTATATTCCAAGACCTAAATTGGGAACGTGTCAAGAATGTAAAGGCAAAGAGGCAGTCTACACATGTCCACGCTGCTTACTGAGAACATGCAGTCTAGATTGCGTCAAAAGTCATAAAGAAACGACTGGTTGCGATGGGATCAGGGATAAAACGGCGTACAAAGCCATGTCACAGTTTTCGGACTTAGATCTCTTGAGTGGTAAGTCTCTTAAATTTGTATCATTAGATGCGGGTAAAATTGTATAAAAGAGGTAAAGGAATGGCTTTAATGGTCTGAATCCAAACCCTCTGGTCGGGTTCCTCGGCTGGAGCATCTTCTTCGTACATCATGATTCGTGACAAATCGGGCACGTTTCGTAACAGTTGCAGCTCTTGCTAAAGCAGAGAACACTTGAGATATATTAAGCTATTCTCCTAAAAAAATTACACTTTACCCTTTCACGTTCCCTTCCCCATAGTCGGTTGGGTGACCGTGGATGAGATCTCATGTAAATCACATCTTGAATGTGCTCGGCATCGCGTTTCAGTGCAACCATGTATCTACAGAAACGATCCTAGAAAATGGCTATGGATGCAAGCACTTTACTTGATGAGCAGGGTAGACATTCCAATGAGTTGGCATTTCTGGAGTTGCAATTGATACTTGAACGCTCGCTTTTGAGCTCTTTTGGAGATGACGTACAGATCTGCCAAACGTACTTGCATTTTCTAGAAAGAAAGGAATGTTTCAAGCGCATTACAGTGTTTGGACTTCATATTTACCACTAATGTCTTGAAGGCGGCCTTAAGCTTGAGTTTAACGAGTTGGAGGAGTTCAAGTAAGGGAGGTATGGACATGTACGGTGGTAACGGATACTTGGAACAAGCTGAGCAATTATCAGTGTGGGCAATGTGATTTGTTAGGCTACTCCAAGCAATGTAGGGCTCTGTGCTGTCTGAAAAACGTCGACGAGGCACACCTCTGAAGGCTGCCATGGTTGCTGACAGAATGTCGGCCGGATAAATCTGGCGAAAGAATGGGAAACTTCTACATTTTTTTCTACACTGTGATAGGGTTGTACTTTTTGTTCATACTATTTTTTTTCATTGACTTCGACTTTGCCCCTTTAGATTACCGTTTGCTGGAGGAAGTGGGTCGATCCGTAGATGCGTACCATCGGGATAAAACCAGAACTATAACCCGCCAAGGAAAAGATTTACCTGTGGTAACTAAAAATAGAAAAGATAGTCTCGGATGTTTCGCTTCATTCCAATTTTTCCCCCAGCATTTACATAAACTTCGCGTGGCTGCTAGTAAGCGTGGTACTCGCCTCAACTTTCTGCCTCAGAATTTCTCCAAGCACCGTTCCAATACCACTATTCTCAACTTTAAAACCAATGTCATCCATTGGAGGATATTCTGGAAGTTTCCCCAAGCTGATTTTGAATTTGTGGATGAACGGTACATAGCGTTTTAAAGAATGAGTCACAAGCCTAATATAAAACACTTTATATTTCATTTTGTTTATTCCAATAGAATACCCGAAGATACGATCTTGAGCAACGCCTTGGAAAAGTTTCTTGAACCCGGGCAAGGAGAGGAAGAGCTTTCTCGCAAATTGCAGTTTTACCAATCTGCCGGGTACTCAGCCATTCGTCTGTTCTTGCCGATTGAGTGGGAACCGGGCCAGAGTGGCAAGTATGCAATTTTGCTTTTTACTTAGAGAAACGTCTGATTTTATTATTGTTTTTGTGGGACAAATAGCTATGACGTACTCGAACAAGGGGAAACCTTCCAGGAGACTTTGAAAGGCAAAGTCCTAACGGAGCATCCAACGATTTATGTAGTTCTCCAAGACCATGCGCATTTGTACCCGTTGAGGAAAGATACGACCAATGAAGAAATGGTGGCCAAAAAAATGAAAATGACGTATTATGAAGCTTCCGAAGGGGAAATTACGGACTCGGAAACGGAACAAGGCTCACAAAAGAGTTTAGACCTCAAACAGCCAGAAAAGAAACCAAAGAAAAGTTCTAGTTGGTCAATACCTGAATACAAGGATTTGTAACGCGTTAATACAAAGATACAATTTTTAATACGGTTTAAACGATGAAAAGTTTGTATAATTATAGTTACAGTTTTACACATGTTTTTTGCTTAATTATAATAATGCCTTGAAGCTGCTATGTTTGAAGGTATCCTTTGGATAGCTTCAAACCTGCCTATAAAGTACCCACAGAATGTCACACCTTGATAATACTACATTGGAAGCAGTAACGTTGTGCTGATGTTAAAAAACAAAACAATAGTTAAATGCTTACATGTGAGAGAAAGTCACCAGTTTCTTCCTTAGAGTCCATTTTAGCTGCAACTCTTCAACAACTTGCAAAAAGTCGTTTCAAAAATTTAAAAATCTGTTCTTTACACACCCTTCAAACTTCGTGGATGGCAAGGCCGCTAGATCTCAGAGGGGGCTTCCAGCATTTCCATCAGGAAACTGTCGATGGGCGTATCTCCAATCAATTTGAAAAAGAAGAAATGCTCTAGACATTTCAGTCCTATAGACCTGAGGGCTGGCAAACGCAGCAACAACTTGGCAAAACGACCAGGTTCTTCCGGATACGTGGTCCGAGTGTACTCCTCCAAGGCTGCATAGACTTTTTCACGCAAGACTTCCACCTGTGAGACGGACTTTAGCCCCTTTGCATCTAAAATTCCGACAAGCCATGAATCCATCTCTTCTCAAATTCCTCGTTTTCATTTTATTCGTTAATTTTTACCAGGGTTAAACAGGACGATGGCTCGAAGACAGCCCACTTCCGCCTGGTCCATCCGCATTTCGCGTAGTTTGCACACTAGCTCCGTCAAAACTCGGTCAAAGATTGCACCTACACCAGCATTGTGAGCAGATTGCCGATGCACTACCAAACCCGTAGCCAGCATAATTCCATCCTTGACGTTAACGGAGCGGTGGGAGAAGGCTGCAATAAGTAGTTCGTTCCAGCCCGCCCGCAAGAGCACCACTTGATCATCCAAGGGAAGCGATGTAAAGTGAGGGATATGTTTGGCCCATTCGACCAACTGCACCAGCTGTTTGTCTGTAGCGTGACAAATGTTGGTCAAGGCGTCCTGATCGATACAAAAACACACACATTATACGTCTTAAAATAATTAGGAAAGGGGTCTTACATCTGAATTTAATTGTGGTTCGTCTTTGCATTCTACTCGCCTCTCAGCTTCCAAAATCCGCTCAATGGGCATGTCACCTTGGTTGGCTGAATTGGCTTCTGCCTCCTCACCACGCTCCTTGTTGCGCTGTCTTTCTTCTTGTACAGCTTCTCGCTTCATTCCCATCTGCAAACATTTCTGATAACGACAATACTGACAGCGATTTCGTTGGCGTTTATCAATGAGACATTGTCGATCTTCCCTGCAGGCATAGCTCAAGTCTTTGCGAACTGTACGCTTGAAGAATCCTTTGCAGCCTTCACAACTAGAAACAATAATTGTATTCGTCATTTTGACGTGAGATTAAAGAAGAAAGGGGAATGAGAGCTCTACCTGTAGACGCCATAGTGTTTACCGCTAGCTCTATCACCACAAATGCTACACAAATGCTTGGATCCGCTTAGAGGATGATTGGGTGGGTAAGGCTGAGATTTACTAGACCCATTACTGATGAAATTGCTGCTACCATGTCCGATGGAAAAGGAAGGTTGGGGGATGCTGCAACTAACATAATAACAATAATAATCTACTACTGCTTGTCAAAAGGGATTCAGATTTAACTCACCTGGGACTATTTGGGCTGCCTCCTCCACCTCCACTACCTCCAGGACTAAAACTTGCCATCATTAACGTTGCAGTGTCTGGTTTCATGTCAATGGGTGATTGAGGCCCCAGGTTTGACATCTTGATGTTAAAATAAGGCGTACAACTTAAAACCTACAAGGAATGAAAGATACACATAACTTTGAAGCTGAAGCTTGTGTGTGAAAGTAGTGTTTATGCTCCTGCTAAAATTGAGCCTTCCCGCCAAGGTCATTTACCTCCTCACCCAAGGTCTCACTTTTCTACTTCTACTTCTAGGAAGTTTTGGTAATGGACATGGAGCGTGAAATTATTTTTTTCAGAGTATTGAACGGATAGAAACTAATTAAGGAATACACACGACAAAACTTGCCTTACCTAAGTTGATTAAATTGATCCTACAGCAAGGAGTTACTGGAAGACGGTGCACAAAACACAACAAACTGACGACACGGCAACTTCTCGTGCGATGACGTCAAATAACACACGGGATATAGCCACAAAGGCGGCTGCCAAAGAAGAGAACTTCCTCCCGTAGGCTGCTGCCACCTGTTTGCTATAAAATCACGGTTCGCTTTTACAACTTTATCCGGTTCCAGAAAAGAAACAAGGGAATTACTTTTTGTTTTCCGACCAACGCGAATAGAACCTGAAGCTCATTGCGAAATTGCGAAATTTTTGCTATAAACTCTTTTAAACCTGAGTTCACTCTTCACAAGTTCATTAACACCAACCCTGCTTTAAACTAAACGTCGTGACTTGGATTGTCACGCCCGAAGAAACGGGCGGCCTTGAAAAAGCTCTGGCTTCAATTTGTACAGTCCTTGGTAAACGAATGATCAAACAACCTGAACCATGCGGCCTACCTCTTTTTCCCCCCGTTACACAAAGTCGGCTACTTTCACATTTCGGGCTTTTTGGGCCTTTGATGATACTAGCACTATCATCAGTTCATCCAGCTGAAAGCGAGTCATATTTGCGCGAAGACTAAAGCTACCGGAGTCATTAATCTTTACAACAATATATATCCAAGATTTCAAAAGAGCCTTGCACCGGGCTTCTCCAGTATTCTCTCGCTCGGCCTTATAGGTCTAGTATCTCGATCCAGTCACACTTAACAAAGCTGATGGCATAGTCATAGTACCAAATTTGCGAATAATGGCGTGGCAATTCGTTGGAGTGGGACAATTTCAATTTCCTCCTCTTTCCCCTGGACAAATTAGTGAACCTCAGTTTTCTTTCTTTTTTCGGGGATTGCAAGGAAAAGACCACGAGTCTACTAGTGATACGGAACTGTTTACCGCAAATTCGATATTAGTTAAGAAATCTTTCCCTTCTACGAAGAAAATACTACCCAAACTGAGTTCTGATTTGCACAGGCGACGCGCCGCTGAGTCGCTAATTCGCCATAAAGAACGAATGACTCGATCCAAAGTTGCGGTTATACTGCCACCCATACCGAAAACAAAATTACGGACTAAAGCTGCTTTCCAGTCATTAAAGCTAAGTTGCTCTAAAGTACTTCCGGGAATACCTGTCCAAACTGAGAAAGAAGATGAAGGCACTTTAACTGAAGCGCCGGAACCTTTCGCCAAAGAAAAATTCATGGAATCTGCAAGGTACCAGATGCTGGCGGAAGACAATCCTGTGCTTGGAGAAGAAGCAACTCGTGCCAACAACCCTCAACATATGCAAACTCTTTACGTCCCATTGTTCCATGGGGACACTCATTTTCCTCATGGACGGTTTGAAATTTCGCAAATAAGCCCAATCACAAGATCTGAGCAATGTAAGTAGATTAACTCTGGAAGAACGAGAGTACGTGATGACCTTTCATGCGCTTGAGTTGACCTAGAAATTACCAAATCTAGGTCTTCAGTTATAAAGCTTAAAATTTGCGTTATTGAAAAATAATTTTAATACGTCCCATAAAGACACATAAATTACAGCTATACATGTATTTCCGTTGCTAGAATCTACAACAGTTTGGATATGATTATGCGCACAATTTCAGCCAATTTCCCTGATCACAAAATGCATAGCATAGTAAAAATCATCTCCGCAGTCAATACTATATGTTTCATTTATGTTTCGTCTGCTGGGAAGATTGCATGCGAAGGACAGAAGCAATAATTGATCATGTCGCCTCCTTGTCCTTCCAGCTCCGTACTTCTCTGTCCGGGATTGTATAGTAGAGATTCAACGGCAGACCTTTCGAGCAAGCACTCCACTTTCCTTAGCCTGTGCTGCTGGTCTAATCATTGAATGTAGAATTGTCAGTGATTTCCCAAGATATGGGTATTTGTTTAGGAACGGGTACGAATATATACTTTGACCTTTCACCTGAGCCACCAACTCTGGATTTCATCTGTGTGGTGTGGTTTTCTTGGTTTACAGGCTTGGAAAACCTACGCAAAAATGACGCACATTTCGGGGGCCAGCCTTGGGCTACCAGGCTTCAACGGCGACAATCTGAACCATTGCTGCATCCTGCAAGTCAAGATATCTGGTCCGCTGAAGACCTTGATTCAATGCCTGCTTCAGGTAAAACTGCAAAGAAAATGCGCTTGCTAGTACCCTAAGGGGCAAATAAAAGGAAACGCATGAAACCGATCTGTGTCAGGCCGGACTTGTAGCTTTACTCCGGCTTGCCTCTTAAGTTGCTCAACAATGAAAGATTATGAACCGAGTGAAGTGAGTGGGTCTGGTTTCTTAGCTTTGTTCCGGCATGCATAGAAAGACGCTTCACAGCCCAGTTACTACAAAAGAAATGGCTTGTTTGTATTCTTTTATTTTCTCGTTGCAAATTTTGGACGACGAAACCAAATGTGATTAAGTGATGCAAACAATTGTGTACAACACGAATAGCAAATAAGTCTTACAACTACTAAGGTTTATAGAGGAACTCTTCATATTTAATTAATGCTTCCTTATTTTTCATTGTTGAGCAACTGCGAGGCAGGCCTGAGTTACGCTACAAATCTGGCCTGTTGCAATTCGTTTCCCTGCGTACCCATTTTTTGCCCTTTATAGTACGCACACTATAATTTGGTATTAGACCCGGGGCCTTCTCGGCAAGCAGTTCGTCGCTTGAAACAGCATAAAAGCGTCGATAACTTAACTGTCCCAGACCAGGAACGTAATCCTCCGACTCCTTTAAAAATACCAATCAATTTACGGAATTACGGTAACGGATATACGCCTCCAGATGCGCCAATAATTTTTGTCCTTGGTAAGAATAGTATCATTAGTAGGGGAAAAGGTGTTAAAGTAGAATGCCTCTGCAATATAATACACAATTTGTAGGGGGGCCTGGTTCTGGCAAAATCTCGCATTGCGAGCAATTGACTTCTGTCTCGGAAGGCATGGTGCACATAAACATGTTATCCAGCCTTGGAATAGTGGCCCATGAATTGACTTCAGGTAACATAAAGCTTGCTTATTCACACTCCTTGTACTAAATGATTTCTGAAAAAAGACAATCAATACGACGCTACCAACGTACCTGCTTACAAGGCACTCGAAGTACTAGTTAATCGCCTATCAGGATCTCCGTTCGCCAACTGCTATATAGTGTCAGGTAACTTGGTAACTTATCAAAAAATCAAGTTTATTTGAACATTGCAAGAATAGGTTACCCTCGACACATGCGAGACGCCGTGGAGTACTTGAGCAAAGTAATACTAACAACAATGTAACTATATTAATGAGAACGACTAAAGTGACTTAAATCCTGCAGATGCAACGAATCGACGGTGTCGTCATCCTAGATTGGAGCGTCAAAAGCCTCGAGCGACAAGTTCAACTGGGGGCTCAACTGAAGGAGATCGACGTTCGGTTAGCCCGAAAGGATCTGGCCAATTACCGTACCCATGTTATCCCTGTGGCCGAGTTTTTCGATCAACAAGGATTACTTCATATTGTAAGTACCTCTTCTCCTTTTTAAAGGCCTTCCGTAAAAAAAATACTAATTTTCTCAAACAAATGGTTGCAGGTAGCTGGTGAACGACCACCACAAGAAGTTTTTGAAGATTTAGTGGAAGAAATTCGTGGAATTTTGGCATATCCACCTGGGGCTTTGTTACAACCGACACTCAACATTGACACAGCATCAGAGACAAAGGCATCTCTTATCACGGGTTATAAATTTAATGAACATCGGGGTTCTTCTTCAGCACCTTTATCATTACGAGATCAAATTCAAAGCCTTTCTCAGAAATACGGTGGCGGGACAGCCGTTCCACTAACAAAATCTGTCGACGCCATGGTTCAGATTCACCAATCGGAAAACGAATCCGATCCTAGGCAGAAAAAGAATATTGCTGGGAGAAGGCAAAGCTTTGACAGTGTCGATATTTTAATCAACGAAGAATTGAAACAAAACCACATTGGAACGGCACCGTTGCCCAAACCCATTATTGAAGAAGATGCACTGCCTGATACCCAAGACGCAGAGCTTTACCCCAAGCATCAAGCAGGCTCTCAAAAAGGTTACGGAATGCTCAAACCTGACGAAGTCGCCTTGGAGAAAGATATTGAAAATATCATAAACATGGTACAAGCCGATGCATTACTCGAAGTGGCACGGAACAAAAGCAAAAAAGCAGCGTAGACAAAACAACGTAAATAAGAAAGGTCATAGCACAAACTTTCCCTCTCTACTCACATAATCCTGCGCACCAACAACTCGTAGCTAGTATAACAGGGAAACGGTATAACCCAACGCATAATGATAAGCCTCCAAATTGACTAATATGCGACATATTTCTCTGCTTGATCTGCAAGTAGATTATATGATATTGGAAAGGAAAAAGGCACTGCCATATAAACTGCTGACGTGTGTCGGTATTTTAACCTTTTATTATTTGTACCGAGCAATATTAAAATCCGATATATACAAAAGGACCTATTGATCGGCCTCCACCAAAAGACGGGAGTTTGCGCATTTCCCTGGTTGCTACATACATACTGGCACAAAGCAAGTTAGCGGCTTGGATCAAGACAGTTTTGGTTGAAAGATCTTGAGAGACAGAATCCCACGTAAGCCAAAAAGGGCGGAGTGAAGGCGATCAAGGCAATAAGGAGACCAACTTGAAAAGCCACGTCTAATTTTAAAAACCTTGATTGCGGGCAAAAGGACGTTGTGCCCTCGGCAGCAAGCAGCGTGTTTTTCAGTAACTTTGAAAGCAACAGTACACTTCTCCAGACGCCCAATCAAGCATGGTAAGTTCGTTTTAGTAGACTTGGGCAACCATAAAGGCGTATACTTTATCGGAAAATTGTGTCTAAATCAGTCTACCTACTATCTGGGTTGACGCTAATCATTATGGTAAGCCACGCACCGGCCCATATAATACACAAAAAATGTGACCTTTGATAAGAAACTTTGTAGAAAACAAACAAACCACCCTAATGTTGAACAATAACGCTTAACCCAAATTATAGGCTGTATCTCGCTCGGATATCGACATTACTCCTTTGAAAGAAGCCAAATTGCCCATTATATTTGTACTAGGTAGGTCTAAAACGAGAACCAGACCCCACAATACATCTATTTTTGTTATCCGGTGGTAGAACTTTCTTCTCTCTTTTAGGCGGTCCAGGGTCGGGCAAAGGAACGCAATGTGAGAAAATTGTGGAAAAATATGGTTTCACGCACTTGTCGACGGGTGACTTACTACGCGACGAAGTCTCTTCTGGTTCGGAACGTGGCAAGCAATTAACTGCCATCATGGAGTGTGGGGAACTGGTCCCATTGGTATGCAAAATCTCTCCTTAAAAAAAAAAAAATCCTGCTTACAAGAAGCATCCGACTCACCTCGACTCTCACTATCTTTTCTAGGAAGTAGTTTTGGATTTGCTCAAGGAGGCCATGCTTTCCGAAGTGTCAACATCCAAAGGCTTTCTTATTGACGGATATCCCCGTGAGGTGGCCCAAGGCGTTCAATTTGAAGAGCAAGTAATACCAAATTTTACAGATAGTGCTGACACTTGAAGCCCCTCTCCCTTTCTTTGCCTTTAGATTGGATCGTGCAGCTTGGTATTATATTTTGACGTCAGTGACGAGACCATGACACAACGCCTCCTGCATCGTGGCTTGAGCTCGGGTCGCGTCGACGACAACGAAGAAACTATTCGCAAACGCTTGGACACGTTCCACAAGCACAGCAGGCCAGTGGTCGACTTTTACCATGACAAGTGTCGCACGGTAACGCCATACGAAAAATAAAATAAATCTTGAAATCCCTTTATTCACACAACTCTGCATGCTGTCGTCTTAGATTCCAGCTGAGCGTGACCCCAATGAAGTATTCCAAGACGTCTGCGAAAGCATAGACGCCCTGCAATGCTAAATACTGCTACTGAGCTCAAATATTCGTCTAAGAAAATGTAAAAAAAATGCTTTGAGTGATTTTGCAGTGCACAAGTATATGAAATTTTACTGCAAAGAAACAAGTACAGTGTCACAAAAAGAATTCTGTATCAAATGCAAGTGCAGGGGTCGAAACCTGTTCTGGCGAATTTAAATGATATTTCTCGTGGAAAAATTTGGCATTTGTTTTACTTTGGCACACATATATCCGCACGATTTGTTCAGTTTATTATTTCGCTAATGCCCCACTTCCCCTACCGTGCAAGAATACCCGATGGCGTTGGGAAAAAAGACTACTTTTTACCCTGGGAGTTACAGGCTAAAAAAGGCGCCCGATGTGAAAAGGATACTCCCTTTTGTTACTAAACCAAAAGCATGCACACACGTATAAAAACGATGGTCCCGCAAGGGAAAAAAACAAAATACACTAGTAGGTTTGATTGTACCGCAAAATATTAAGCCTCTTTTCTTTTTTGGCGAAGCATTTCTTTGACTTTCCTGCTGCGCGTCAAACCTAAAAGCTCCAAGCTATTTCTCATTTTTAGAGTTCGGTGTGAGCTTGGGGGGCCTCTAGCGAAGACAAAGACGCCACTTCCTTACCCACTTCGTTACTGTAAAGTGGTAAATCTTCTTCCTTGTCCCCTTTACCGGGATTCATTTCTGAGACGGTGGAATCACCCACGGAAACCAAACTACTCGTTTCCGTGTCGCTGATGTACCCTTCCTCGCCCGTATAATGTGTAGGATAGACAAGAAACTCCGCAGACGAATAAGCCACCAAATTGCGATTGGGAAAGTGCACCTTCCAGCGTTTTCTACAATCCCCAAACCAGAAATTTTCAGTGCTGAAGTGCCAAGAGGACTGCTAGTCTAAATAGAAGGTGCGGATTAAAAGAAATCACAACTTACTCGGGGTGACGATCAAACATGATGGGCAAATATTCATCAACTGGAACTAGTTTCGGCAAGGGATTGGCTTCAAGTAATTTCCGCGCTCCAGACTGGGTTAATGCGTAGGACAAGGTCCAATATGAATAATCCACGGTAGACAAAAACTTGGCGCCTTCAACCCATCCTTCGCTATCGGGCTTGAGTCGTTTCCTCCCCAAGTATCTAAAAACAGAGTAGAATTAAAGCTCTCGAGTTTTCTCTGCGTTCTAATTTCACCGTGGCATAAACACGGTAAAAGACGAGTTTCGCAACTGCCGCTATGGAAACGACATCAACCTTCTCTCATCAGAAAAGAAACACACAAAGCATTGCTGCTTACAAGAGCCAAATTGTTTGAAGGCTATAAAGTATAAACCAAAGGCTTTGAGGGCAATTGAGAAGGAAAAGAAGAGAAAATTCCTTGTTGCTTACATAAGGTCCCATGGAGCGGCCAATGAGTCGGCTTCTTGGATCAAAGCTTCAAACTTGTAGCGGAAAAAGGGCTCGAATCTAATGTCATCCTCGAAAATCAAAACCTTGCTAAGATTGCGAGCCACAGTCTGAATGGTAAAGAAGAGAAGAGATTACATTTCCTCGTCACGCGTGACATTTTTTTATATTACTTCTTGCCACACTTTGTAATGGGATAAAAAGCACCCAATCTCGCCCATGGTTAAAGGTCTTTTTGCCCGCGGATCAGCAAAGTTGGGCAACATATGGATCCCCATGTCATCCAGATAAGTATTGTTGAGTTGTCTGGAAAAAAGTGAGACATACAATAAAAAATTTTAATTGACAAGTCTTGACTTTAAAGCAGCTTCCAGCGAGGAAGCGTGGAAGGATCACAGGATTGAAACAATTAGCAAAATACAACATCCTAGCTGTTTATAAAACAAGGAATGAGTGAAGGGAACCAACCTTCTACAAATGCAATATGTACACAACTTGACTGCATAATCGATCGTAACACGTGCACCTTACTGGAAAATGCACCCAAAACACTTCCTTCTCTGACGATTTCTTTAGCGTGCCTTGCTCCACGAAGCTTTCTTTTTTTTTAACCTAGCGAAGGTCAAATCCCAAAACGAATACTGGAATACAACACATTCTCACTTTCCAACAAAGAAAGTAGCACCAGACACAAGCCTTGTATAAACACGCGTTCTTTTTCTCTATCATAATGCTTGCTTTTACAACAATCGAGCACAAGAAATCGACTTGGATGTAAAACGACCCATCCCCCTTCCCAACTTTGAAAAGTTATTTTAAAGAATACACTGGTACTTTACCATCGGAATCAAGTAACCTTTTACCTAGGCTAGACGCGGGACAAGTTAATGATCATCAACTCCGAGTTAATCCTTCTACCTGAGTTAAAGACATCGAATTTGCATTGAATATTGATGATCATTAACTTGTCCCGTCTAGCCTAGGTATTGAGCTCTTTGTATTGAATTGAATTGTAGAATTGAATTGTAGAAAACGTACTTTCTTTAAATACAGGTAATTTGTTTTGCAAATGGAGTCAAGTAACAACAAATGATGCAAACCAAGTTTGTTTTCTACGTCTTTAAGAAAAAAGTCATGACAGACCGGAAAAAACAACTTCTCTATGTAAACATAGTGAGTATCGTTTGACCTACACAGTTTGCGAAATAAAAGTTGAAATCTTGTCCAGACGGCAGGGTTTCCAAATATTTACTTCTACTCTCTCGTTTTTCCCTTGAAAACCCCAAACTCGAGTCCTTTTTAGACACCAATTCTATCCATGCGCTCTATCTTTGAAATAAAAAAGGGAGAAAAAAATCTTAGCCTTTTCTCCTGAACAAACGCATTGCCAAAACTTTAACGCAGAATCTGTGTGTACAGAACCGTGTAAAAGGAGGACACAGGGGTGGGGGGACTGATAAACTTGTTGCATTTTCGTCCACTGGAGATGCCATATAAAGTTCCCCCAGCTGCAGCAATTAACGCAATAGTCTTAGCTAGCATTTCCGCATATTCCCCTTTGAGAAAATATCACCGACATCAACTTACTGAACCATACACGATGGCATCTGATGACTGCTGAGAAGCAGCAATTTACCAAGTTATCTCAACGTCACTCAATCATTGCTCGATTATACTTCATAGCTTTACTCTCGTTACCCTCTACTCGGGTCATAAGAGCAGGTTATTCATAAGAGGTTATTAAACAGTACAAACACGAGCGTGAGATGCATCGTAAGACCTAACCAATTCTAAACAAACCGGGCTTTAAACTACTTAGAAAAACGATAGAAGCCGATTTCATTGAGGTAAACATTTGAGATGATATATTCTTTACAAGCGTTGGAACCAATGTTATTGTTCCGCAAAGTCAAACATTCTAAGCTGTATACCAGGGGGACAAAAGCTTGGGACAATAGCCATCTCCGCAAAAGTACGCTTATATAGAGACTATGCTCCTGTTCTGCGTCTGTTTCTGATCAGCTTTGTTTATTAAGATCACTTCGGGACAACGTAAACTTAACGCGATATACACCTTGTTGCTAACCTAACATAGCCATGCAACAGCCCCTCCCCCCCGCATTTTGGTTTTTAGCCAAAAACCGGAAGGAAGGAAGATGAAGAACCAGCTGGCTACTTCAGTACAACCTCCCCAAGTGGAAAAGGAATGCCGACCAAACTTTGAGCTAAGAGCGACCGAAAACTATTTCGGGCTATATACCTGCCGTGAACTTCACGGTCAGCCGACCCGAAAACTATTGCATGCAATTTGACTCGTAGACTAAATACGCATTTTGGACTCAATTGCTAGAAAAACTTTCCCCTTTTTTTCGCAAGTTAAAACTAATGCTTGGCACGTGAAATAATAATCAGCGCTTTTCGTTTTCCACGTCCCGAGGAGAGAAAATTTCGAAAGAAAAAACGGGGACGAAAATAGATATTGAAAAAAAAAAGTCTCCACCTGGGTAGCTTCCAGATTTTTTTTACGACCACATAACCCAAAAGGATACCCATATATCTCCGATAACCAAACACTGTAACAAGCTGCCCCTTCAAAAAAAAATGATTGAAGAAAGTTTGCTTACAAGAAAGCCATAAACATCTAATCTGTCCACTATTAACAGTCCCAGTGGTATTTTAAATGGTAAGGCGCGAAAGGAAAGATCTGTTCTCTCTCTACGGATTGGATGACACCCTTCGATATATTACAGGCCGCATTAGGCCGCGAGAAAAAATTAATTAACCGGCTGATCACTCACCGACTATGTGCCACCGCCAAAGAATAGGATGCTGATGTCATACAGAAGATGAATAGCGCTGGCACTGCCTTTGTACAGCATTAAGCCTCGCAGCCAACTATCGATAGTTGACAACACGGAAGCAGAAACGTCTCTCATTAACTTTTCCCCCGATAAAATCAGCAGTCATTGGCCAATATACCTACTTTCTCCCCCTACTGGCAAATAAACCGACACGAACCGAACCCAATACAAGGCCCTTTTTTCTTCAAAGTATCAGTTTGGCTTTTTATGTCATTAGGTAGAAGCTTAACAAGCGTATTGTATCCTCCTAACGTCAAAACAGCGTTTCAATTTCTCAAAGTCTCCGTTTGTGACACAACAGGCGCATATTATCAGCTCAAGTATCTTCTCAAAAAGATATTACATAATTGGAGCCCCATTTCCACTTCGGAGGACTTGCAAGTAATGTCTATATAACGTAATCATTGTGGACCCAACCCCACTGGCATACACTCACTATTGATTTACAATACAACTTCTTTCGACAACTTCTGATAGAAAAGCGGATTAGAATATATAAATCTTCACTACAACATTTCACAGACACAAACAGACAAATTCGGTACTGTATTCTTCTTCTTCGCCCCTTACTCTTTTCTTCTTCATTACCCACAAAATGGGGTATAGAGCAACCCTATCTACAGCCATAGAATCAATCTCACGGACTATTTTTCTTCCTCCTGGCGGGTAAAAGTGGGTTTAGGTTATGGTATTATGGTTTATAGCCCCCTCCAGATATCTATCATATCAACACGGCTTTTTTTGGAGAAATATATAGAACTTCTGTACCACGAAGCTAACAGAATTTATTTCCCGGCAAACTAGTCGGCCGGAATAGTACAAATGAACCCCCGTTTGGATAAAAAGGCGCTTGCGCTTCGTTCAGACAGCAGATCCCGAGCCTTTAGAAGTAAGATATAGTTGGGGTGATGAGTCTCAGACGAAAACATAACGTCTAGAGAGTCAAAAGTCCCAGAATATAGTGCGGTGCATTGCGGTGTGGTATGTGTATGTATGCGTGTAGTAGACCTAATTAGTGTATTCGAGTCCCAACAAAAACTTGGGCCAGAATTTGAAAAAGATCCCCTGTCACGTTATAGAACTTTGAGCTTATGTTCCCCGTTCATAACCTTTCATTCTCTGCGTGAATGGTTCTAATTTTCTAAAACGCGTTTTAAACTACTCCACGCTCCTATATCTAATTTAGAAGCCAAATTAACGAGCAACTTGTGGGCTTCGTTCAAGTAATTGGAACTAAAATTCGTGAGAGAATTTGGCTAAATTACATCGGTCTTGGGAATACAAAACGTTCGTCGAAAGTAACAAGAGACTTAAAAAGCAATCAGCCCCAGCACACGTACGACCGTTGAAAATTAGGTAAGCCGTAATTGACCATGCATGTGAACGAGTTTAGCTTTTATATTTACTTAATTTTAAAAAAAAATCGAACTCCCCCCCCCCCAAGATGTCGTTTATAATTGCACTATGCAAAACAGCACCCTCATGGAGGCTTAACCAATTAGGTCGTGGCAAATACCATTAAAATAAGGGAAATACATTGTGTTCTCGCATTAAAAGGACGACTTAAAGCAGCTGCCGCTTCTCTCATACTGTTTTGGACTGGCAGAATGAAATACGAAATCCAGCTTCCATAATTCTTTTCGTAGAATCTAATTCTTCCGACGCTTTACAGTCGTTGCTTGGCCTGCTTATGCTCTTCCATCGAGGAAACAAGTGACAAGAAAACCCTTTTTCGACTGTCGGTCCTCTCCACCAAAGCAGCTTTTGTGCCCCCACTTTCTTGGCATTCAGTCGGTCAAAAAAAAAACAAAAAACGATTGCTTTGCCATGAAGAGAATTCCGCCTGGTCAATGAAGTGGCATTGAAGGGTGGTGTACAGTCCAGCCAAGAAGCCAAGTCATGGCGCTAATGAATAATTCCTCGGACGTTTATGCTAATGAAACCTACGAAATCTCCTGCTATTCCTCCGAATTCGAGCTGAGAAACCAATCAGTCTGTAATGCATCCTGTTTGGAAGAATTCATGGAATCGTGCCGTTCACAGCTCCAGCTCCACTTCGTTTATATGATAAGTGTGCCCGTGATGCTCTTTTTCTGCGCTCTCACCGTCATTATTAACGTCATTATCGTCATATCTGTCCGCTGGATGAGAAAACCCTTGACACCTACCATGTGCTTCAGTGTGAGCCTCGCCGGAGCCGATGCTTGTGCCTCTTTTGTAATCGGCCTCGGACTATTCGTTAATAGGTAAGAATCACATTATCTTCCCGCCGATTCTCGCGTCTACTTTCGTTTTTCCCTTAATTAGTATTAATCACAATTACTTTTTCAACCTTCTACCTCTGGTCTATTAATGTTACGTATTACCTTACCAATATGCTTACATGTTTTGCCATGGTGGCTATAAGTTACTCACTGGCTGCGTTTCAACTGGCGCGTCTGGCGGGTTGAAATCCCAACACATTCTCAGAACTGCTTCGGCGAAGCTTTTCTTTAAAGACACGGCGATTTTTTTCATAACTGTACAACAAATATACGTAAATGCGCATTACAATTGTCTAATTGTAATGCCGTTTGCTATATTTTATCTGTAATATTGCAATTATTTCGTATTATTACCATTGGCAATATTGGCACTAAAGGTACCATGACTTTCCTACAGTGTCCATTCCATGGAATACATTTCAATATCTTACCAATTTTAGGGAACATTATAATCAAACGAGAAAATTCCTCGTACAAAATAAAATAACAATAACATTCCTTATATGCTAACAACGGTAATTGAACTTTAACTTGTTTTCCATTTCTTCCTTGAAAAATACCGAAACTGGAGCTTTAATTTGGATTCCAACTGGCCCCTTCAACAATGAAATTTAGTAAAAAAAATTTATTGGATTCCTGCTGAAATCCCCGTACAAACTGAGCTGCATTGACACATCTGTGACCTGGAAGCCACCAGTTTTTGAGCCCTTTGGTAGTATAGTAGATTAGTAGAACAAAAACAGGACACAAAATCTTATCAGCCATTTCATTAGAGCTTCATAGAAGTAATAAGATATCAAGCCTCACTGCTGCTGTTCTACGTAAAGTAGCCTACACGAGATTACAAGTCCACACATGGGGTAGTTGTATCTAATAAAGCTCTGAACGTCATCGTCATGGAGCTCATTCATAATTAACTCGTTAGGAGGGATGGGTGGGGGGTAAACGATGGCGTATCAAATGAGAAACTTGTACGCTTCTCCAAACTGTTGCATTTGTACCGAACCGCGAAAAAGCAAACAGCACGGCCTTGAATCAACATTCCCTAATAGCCCAGCTTGCATTTCGAGTTGATCACCACGTTCCAACAACAATGGGTCACCGAAATAACAAGCAAAACTGTTCAACCTCTCCCCTTAAACTGTCGTCCCTTCTTTTTACAGAAAAACGAAAACCCTGGGGTAAAATAGCCATTACCAAATTTCCAACGCACTTTTTTAGGGGGTTCTATAAGTTGAAGAAGAAAAAGTTGAGCAATCTCGGATTTCGTTCCCAAACTTGGCAAGTAATAGCTGACGGACATGCGGGAATACCAATAAAACACCGTAACTTGTCAACGAACATAACGGAGCCCAACCGAACCTAACCTCTGCAACTTCCCTAACCTAACGACTTGTACTTTTTACCTAGCTCACGTTAAGAAAAATAAATCTTCCAATAACCGAGTGATTCCAAGAATGATTTGGTAAACCGTTCAAGCTCTACTAAATCCGCTGAAGTTTTCTCCAAACTTATCACGATAATAGCCCCCTTCAACTTAAATAAAAGCTATTAGGTTAAAACATGCAATATTGCAATTGTGTCCACATGTTCAATCTAATAAGATCACAAGCTCAGCTAGGTGGAATCTTCCTCAACATTTTGCTACATTTTGCGAATTAAAAATACTTTCTTTCCACAGTTTCCTGAAAGCTTTATCCGTGGACCTGGATTCCATGAACCAATGCTTTTTCCTCGTCTTGGAAGTGATGCGTTTAAGCGGCGTTATTGTTACGGTAGCGCATCTCTTAGCACTGGCCATCAATCACTACATCGGAATCCTGAAACCTTTCCAGTACGCATCCATTATGACCCCTAGAACGGTTTCCGTTTGCATTATCGCGATGTGGATCTGTCCTTATCTGGCCCTCATTGGTCACTTTGCCAGCATCGAAGGCCAAGGCTTCCAGGTAATTTGATTAACGGACAAACCAATCAACTAAATAACTTCACTCGGCATTCTAGAACACTTAACCCTTTTTCATCTTCTCTACCCCACTTAGGACAAACAGTGCACGGAAATTACGTTCTTGAAACAATTCAAATTTCGCGCTCAATTCACCACCTTTTTCTTCGTCCCGCTCTTCTGCATGATCTTCATATACGCACACATCTTTGTAATCGTCCGCAAACACCAAGCCTTGCGTCGGAAACTCACCCAACGCCATAGTCCGACCCGATCGACCACTCCAAGTCAGCGTGCGGAAAACGGCTCGGTTCGCTGGAATCGAACGAGTTGTAGCTATGTCGAGTCAGCTTTGGGCGCCAATAAACCCACCCCTGACTGGCCTAAACGCGCTTCAACTCACAAAATATCTACGTCTTCTTCGCCCATTCTCTTGACTGTGTCAGAATCCTCTGCTAGGCCCTCAACTCGAAATGGAGGACCATCCGTAGCTGCCATGAGGCAGAACATCAAGGTAGATGCAGAAGTAACGTAACCCACTAAGTAGAATTAATAAAGTATTGTCTTGTTTTCCCCCGAACAATCCATTAGGCGGTTATCACCACCTTACTCATCGTGGGAACCTGTGTTCTGGGATGGATGCCCGCGGTGATCTGGTTCATCACGTTATGCAACGATTGCGTGCTATCCTTTCAGGACGTGGCACCTTTAGGAAAAGTGGGAGTCAGTATTGCAGTCAATAGTCTCATTATTCTGAAATCTCTCCTTGACCCCATCATATACACTCTACGTATGAAAGACTGTCAGGTAATTCAATTTCCCCCAAACTAATTGAAAACATAATAAATCTAAAAAGCCGGGATACTGCACTTAAGAGCTTCATGCTACTCTCTCCTAGATCGCATTTCGTCGCATGAGAAACGAACTTTACAATGCTTGCCGTTGTCACGGTCACCATAATGCAGCCACTGCTTCGGCTACCCATTGCTACCGGAGCATCGAAGACGGGCGGTCCAGGCGATCGAGCATGCAACGCTCGCTCTGTTACCGAGGCAGTAGTTCCTTGACCAATGAAACGGATTCCACTCCTTTACGACGCAGCAGTCGATTTCGCGATTTGAATTCTAAACATAAAATCGCGCTGCCCTCCACGGTCAACGAAGTCAGTGAGCGAGACGGGAGTACTACCTACAACGGACATTTCTTACCCTCTGTGGACCCCTCGCCCGAAATCCCGGACAAACCTCTAGAGTTGCTTTGTATGACAACTTCATCACCACCTGTCCTTCGGAGGTCAAATTCAGTGCCCACCCAATGCAAGAATGGGAAAAGCCTACGACGGAAGACGTCACTCATTCTTTTTTCGTAATCAGTTTTCGCTTTTCCTTTTTTTACGCCAATTATTAAGAGGGACCATGTAAGCTGTCCAATATAAGTCAATATATCGATTCCTGTCCATCACATCTGACCCTTCCATACTCTAATTGATCTAATGCGCTTCACTCTAGAGCCAAAAAATATATATATCTTGCCAGGGATTTTCATTATCAACAAGCGACAGCGAGGGATTGATATTGGGTGGTACGGAATTCACAATACACGTTAGGGCAAACCTAGCGAGTTAAAGGCACGTGAAGGTGACCCGGAGGTAAAAAGCTACACAACCAAAGTGATAAATACTGGCCTAAGAACGTCGTTTTCATGAAGCAGGACGACGGACATGGATTTTTTCTTATTGCGCCTAAAGCGAGGCGGGGAATAAGAAAGGATCGTTTCCGATCCGGGAGTGGAAGGATCAACGGTTTGGGCTACCACGAGATGGGCTGTGGCGATCGGTACACTCGTGCAGATAATTGCTCCTGAAGGACCATCGCCAGAGCCTAGGTTAGAGCGATGGCAGGTATCGCGCCACGAAAGCAAAGCTAAGCTCTTGGCCGCCTGGGACGCGAAGCAATTTGGGTCATGTAACACACAATCCTCGATAGGACCCGCCGCGGCCAAGTTCAAGTTGTACAATGAAGTTGAATAATGTGGTGAGGTTGGAGCGAGGGCGGGTCCTCGGATGCTGGGTCAATGCAGTTGCAATAAGGGTCGCTACCCTGAAGACAAATGTAGTATCATGCTCAAAAAATCTACCCAACGGATAGCCTAGAAATAGCCTATCGAATTATTTTTCGTGGCTTTTACTGACCAGCGGGTTTAAGCTTCCTTTTCGTTCACTTCTTTCGTATCCAAACCAAACTCCTAAAGCGTGTTCTCATGACTGACCTTATTGTTTAGGACCTTCGCTTTACATCGAAATGAGTGAAAGTATAAAAAGAACAGCTTAGCTTAGTCGGCACGCTTAAGGAGTTCGGGTTGGTTTGGAAAGGTTGGCGTTGTTATTGCAAGCCTTCTAGTATGCGTATAAGCCGCATAGCGGCGCTACCATCGCCCGGAAAAAAAGCAGAAAAAAGTAGAAAAACCGGCAGAAAAACATTCAGACAGACTGACGACAGACGGAGTTGGGCGCTGCTCAACTTTTGGCGTCGGCACACAAGCGACAGAAGCCGAGTTTCTGCTTTTTCCCGTGGGTGTCTGTCGTCTGTCGCGTGTTTCGACACGCCAGTGTAAAGCCAGCTTTACTCCCCAGTATTGCCAGATTTGGCGATTTCTCGGCAAAATTTGCCGACTTGGAACCCGAATTGGCGAGAGTTTTACTACATTTGGTGCTGGCTGTTTGTTTGGCGAGCTAACTATCACCCTGCTTTTGTATATTTTTTTTTAAATATTGCTACCCTACTTTGCTATTTTCGTTTACATTCTTCTTCCAATTCAAGATAAAATCCGGGTTATAGATGAGGTCTT
The DNA here is from genome assembly GCA_003724045.1 of Lepidurus arcticus. NCBI lineage: Eukaryota > Metazoa > Arthropoda > Branchiopoda > Notostraca > Triopsidae > Lepidurus > Lepidurus arcticus. The sequence continues at coordinate 47,948 of RJJA01000296.1, read as the reverse complement.
GGGGTCAATTACACCAACTAAAAGTCATGACCACAGTATAAAGGTTTGTTGTTGAAACCTGACAAGTTTGGCAAACGACGCGTACGTAATATATCTTGTGTGGAGCAGATTTGTTCAAATATAGTTATAATGTTACCCCACTTCTTTGTGTTTCTATCTTTTTTTTTGCGATTTTGGCAATCTTTAAAAAAGCTGGCAACCCTGCCACTCCCTGTGGAAGCGGAACGAGTGCCGGATCAAGCCGTGGCTGCGCTTGCAATCCAAGGAGGCCAGCGGGGCAGTGCCTGGCTGGCTCTTTGGCCCTCGAATTTCTGTTCGGTTTCACACATATTCGAGACAACGGAATATCCCAATCGAAATAGAGAACTAAGACTCAAACGGAATTACTTGATCCGATGGCTCTACCATGCTGCTTGCTAGGTAACTATAAGTGAAGCGAAAAGACGTCCGTAAGGTTGCGGCCTACGTATCGAATACCGGGGGCCGCCGAGCAGGAAAGAGCTTCTTTCGGACGACTGCAGTCGGGTGCATAGAGGGATCCTTTGGATAAGGCCCGTCAAGAGGTGAATGGTCAAGTTTAGCGAGCCTGTATGTTAACATGCTTTTGGTAAGTGGCTAATTGCCCGGAGATAGTGCGACTACAGTCCTCCTTTTCGCCGCTTAAGTCCCCCTACAAATATTCGCTCATAGGGAACCCAGTTGTACAACCTTTTTCCGTCGGTCCAACTCAGCACTAATTCATTACACCCCACATTCGGTTTGTGTTCTCGATCTTTGCTTCTGTAACGATTTTGACGGTCCTACCCTAGCCAGACGGAGTGACTACAAAATAATGATTTCAATATTTCACTGTCAGTTTTTTTGTTGTTGAGCCCAAGATCTCTCCAAATGTCAATTAAGTGGGAGAGTTCAGAGTGGGGTGAACCAAGCGTCCTGCAAACAAGTCAATTTTCACTCTTGAACTCTGAAACCCTAAAGTACTAAATCTAAATTCCGAGTATCTTACTCCGGAAGTCTGAATATTCAAAGCCATAGTGAACGATAAGCTTTACTAATGGCTTTCATTGTTGCCTTCAAGAGTTCAACCCATTAGAAGCGTTGAGAAGACCCGAATTGACAAACGTCAAGTTTTAGTGACTTCTAGCAGATAACAAGACTCGCAAACCACAAGTCGAGTGGTTTAAGGAACACGCTTCTTTTGCAACTAGTCACCTACTATTTGGCAAATACGAGAAAAAAGGAAAGATTCACTTACCGTCCATCAACAGCCGATATTCGCTTGACATCCAGGCCAAGCTCTTGGTGACAGTATTCCATTCGGGCTTTCCGTTCGAGACGTCGATCAAGGTTGATGAGAAAGATCTCATCGACATCCATTTTATCCTTGGCAGGGAGAGAGATGTCGGTGCTAAAGATGGGAGACGCGGGTAAGGCAGCCCCGAACGCTGCAAAGCGTTTGCCGAAAACGAAGATGGAAGAGAACAAAAGAATTAAGTAAAAATGTCCAGCATGTCTAATCACGTAGAAAGTTTATACCAGAGGCTTCCATCTTGATATTAAGGAGCTGTAGAAAGTCTTCTTCCAGGTCCTGGCCATCTTGCAAGGGATTCATGATAAGACCAAAGATTTCATCATTGCACACAATCATTGGAATATCTAAGAAAATTGGGTTTTGGATTAGAAAAAGTTGAAACGAAAGTTCGGATTTTTTTAAAAAGAAAAGATAAAATACCAACTTACTGTTCCAAAAAGCTGATATGGCAAAAGTGATTATATCGTCTTTGGGGCCTTCATAGCCGTCTAGATTCTCAGGAACAAAGGTTAAAAGGTTGGATTCTTCACGGCGAAGATCTACCAAAACGCAAGAATGGACCATAATGACGGTATGACATCCTTTATTTTTGCGGTTGAGTATGGGCTTGTATTCATCCGTGCGACGGTAGTAATACTCTTTGGTCATGCCGCACCAGAAGTTGGAATACATGCCTAAAGATTCCAACTTGGGGGCGATGACGGTCCGGTCTTGGGAAACGAGATGTTGCAGGGTTTGCCGGTTCGTTAAGAAGACATCGCAGTCCACAAACTAAGAAAACGGGGGAGGAGACATTTTCTTGAAAACTGGGAGGAAAAACAAGCCAAATATAGTTTCAAAAGCCCCCGGGCGAGAATCACTTACCCAAACATAGTCTACCCACATTTCACGAGCAGCTTGTAAAGCTTCTTCTCTGAGATTGATTATATGACGAAACCTGGTGTCGGTCCATCCTATAGGCGACGTTTCTCCCGGTAACAATTCGGGTGATGACGTGTTCAAAGTTACGTTAACATGGTGATACGAGTTTTGAACAGAATTAGTCCATTTCCTGAGAATAGGTATGGTACGATCTTGGTTATGGTCACTTCTAATCCTACAGAGCACAAAATAACGGGATTAAGACAAATGGAAAACTTTATGGATATTTCTTAAAAACTGTAAATTACCATAAGGCCATGCGGCTTTTGGGGTAATCTAATTGCTCCAACAAGGTTAAAAAATAGGGTAACGTATGAGCTTTATTCCTGACAAGGAGCACTGTTAGCACTGTCGGATACTTTTTCTTCGTTTCTAAGGCAACTGTCCAGTTTGAGACCAAGGCAATAAGTATAAGGCTGGCAATGGTAGATTTAAACATTTTGAGGCCGCTATAAACCGTCAACACTCAATTATCAAAAGACAAACAAGATTCCTATCACATTAATGCTACGCTACGGTCCCTGTATCCTCTTTTTTTGCAACCACTTCTACCGCATGACACGCCTATCCTAAAAATTGCTTTTCATAGTAGAAACTTCACTTTCTTGCACCGAATCTTACAACTGGAAGCACCAGCATAAAATGCACAGAAATGACGTCCCTACTGTTTTGATTCCAGACGTGGCGGTCTCAAAATGTGCTCACCAGACAGCTTAAATGCCCTCTGGCGCTATTTTTGGGCCTTGCTATGTTGTTCCGTGCCCGCCATGACCAATCTTTATACACGAGAAAGGTTTGTATGAACTGCGTACTTAAAGCCCGTGCTCATAGATGTCCCCTTTGGCGCAGAATTTTAATAATTTTTGAAATTCGATACCTCCCAGGCCTACACCCCGTAGCCGAAGCTCAGTTTAAAGGGACCAAGAACGTAAGGGAAAAGAAGTAGGGACGAAAACGAGAGGGAATCCAAGCTCCCGCCTGGTCCAAATCCCTCTTGCTAGTGCGCCACCCACTAAAGCCACCCGTCGTAGCCATAAAGGTATCCTCTACTTGGTACGTAGAGGATACCTCTACTTGAGATCTACTATTGAGATCCTCTACTTGGGACTTGGGAGTCCCAAGTAGAGGTTACACCTTTAAGTAGTTTAATAGATAAGGCGATTTTTCTTAGACCTCCAAAGTCGGAAGTAAAGTTACGAATAAGCCATAATTAAACACAACTATGAAATGTATGTATGATGTACTGTAAGTCTATGACTTCCGCTCGCGACCTTTTGGCTAAACAGAGAAACAAATAAGCACATGTTATTCTTTTTCTAATCCTAGTGAAAAAGCGAGAATCTTCCACGTCGAGACAACTTAGTTTCTCCATGTAACAAAGCTCCCTCAATTTCATTATAACTAGGTAATTTCTTCAAATCGCCCAACGCTGCTAAAGCTGGCTTCGCCTTCATCATCCGACCCGCGATTCGTTGAATATCGTCAGCTCTTATTGCATCTACAGTTCCCAAGTTAGTTACCCAATTCAAGCTCAAAATCATAACTTACTAATTTGCTCGATAAATTCTTCGGGTTGTTTTCGATGTCCGGTAGCTAAAACCTGCCTGCCAATATCTTCAAACACCACAGGCCGACTTTCCAAATTCATAAGCAGCATAGACTGCAGTTGTTTTTTCGCCCTCTGAAAAGATCAAATCCCAACACATTAGTTCAAAATCTGTTTTAGAAGATCCGTTAGAACATACATCAAGCTCGGTCGGGCCCGCTGCACCGGCCATCCCCACAAATTCGCGAACAACAATGTCTGCCACATTTCGTAATTGCTGGGGATGGGCACTAGCATGGATGCAAAAAACTCCCGTGTCAGCATAAGCGTGATTATACGCAGTTGCATTATGCATCCAGTGATACCTAAAAGCACACAAAGTTAATTGAAATGTTCGACCCATTCTCATACCCATGTACCTGTTCAAAACGTTGGTGTATAATCTTGTATACATGCCTTTCCCAGGACCCCCGGCTGAAAAGGAACCCCCTCCACCCATAAGCATATTAAGTACGCAGAAAGCTACGAAATCTGGATCTTGGTGTGAGCAGCTTTCCATTCCCAGGACCAAATGCGCTAAATCGGGCATGGGGTTCGGCCCTAGACTGACATCAGACAAGTCTTTTTCCACCTTAAATCATGCTACATTAGCGTCGAACCAAAATATAATTATTATATATAAAAACTACGCACTTGCACCAAACCGCCAGTATATTGAGCAATAGATGTATCGGCATCCAAATTCTTTCCTGGAAGAACCAAGGACGAGTCTTCGATCCAAGAGGGCTTTTCGTCAACGAAGTACCTAATTAAATTGTTGAAGTTCGCATTTAGATGACGAATAAAGGAAACACTAAAAAACTCACTTTTGTGCGAATTCGAGTAAGGCTTCATGCTCCACGCCAACTCCAGCTAAAACCATACGTTTGGGCGTGTAATGGTTCTTGAGAAAGGTAAAGAGCATCGAACGATTTATTTTATTGACGTTTTCGGCAGGGCAGATTTTCGGCAAACCCAAAGTGTTATCCCGGTACGCTGCAGCGTGAATCATTTCGACTAGGATGGGTTCTTGTTCTGGTCTCATGTTTAGATCCTCCAATTCATACGATATGGCCACACGTGCGTCCTCAAGCTGTGAGTTTAAGGATAAGAAGGGATTACAGTAGGTATTTGACTAGGTTTTTTTTAAAAAATTACTTCTTCGTTTGACAACTGCGGCCTCAAGACGACGTCGCCCAGGATTTTTACAGCTGCTTCTAAACCGGTGTTTTCCACCGACGTGGCGTAGATAAAAGTGTCTCTTGACGACTGACAATCGCATATTCCTCCGTGCTTTTCCAATTCTTGCATAATTATATCCCGGGTGGCAAAATGGCGCGTAGACTGCCAAAGGAAAAAGTAAATTTAACCGATGTTCTGACAATTTCCCAAAGAACCGTTTACCGTGTAGGCCATCTTTTCCAAAAAATGAGAAATGCCACTAGGATACGCTACCTCATAACGAGACCCTGAGTCAATTACGACGCCTACTGTACAGAATTTGCCAAACCGATTCTCTGAAGCTACCCGTAACCCATTTGCCAGGGTCGTAACTTTAGTCTCGCCCGACTCTGAATCCACATTAGCATAAACGGCTTCTGGGAGTCCAGGTAACGGCTCAGATAGGGGTGTATTACTAACTAGTTCCGGATTTATGCCGAAATTATCTTTGCCTGGTGTTGAGCTGGCGGTAAATCTACTAGTACTATGTAGACATCTCAGAATTATAGGTTCCTTGCCCCTACAAATAATCATACAAAACTTTAATCGCGAACCTCGTTAATAAGTCAACTTTACCTTATGGAAAATAATCTTCGGGGAATCATAATTAAAAAACGTGCTCTTTCAGCACTGTAAGACGACGCTACGATTTCTAAACGATTCTATTTACTCGAGTAATTTACTTTCTTGCCGATAGATGTCTTAACAAGCTCATCTAGTGGCGCCTGAAATGACTCTACAGGAACTAGCGGTTACTTTATCATTTACTGGCGCTATTTATTATAGGCTGCACTGTGGAAACGTTTGGTTTGGTTCGTGTTTGTGGAAACACAATAAATTGTGCTATGTAAACAAGCATCAGCCACATTTCCACGTTTTCGTAGCTCAACAGAAATTCTGATGACAAAGTTTCATTGAACGCGATTTACGGATCCCTCCGCAAGAAGCTTTTTACGCGTCGTATTAACGTATTGAAACGTGCAGTTACATATTAGAACGTTCAAGGTTAATCGTATTTTGGGAGTATGAGCTATGTTAGGAAATCTGATGTCTCTTTGTCTCGGGTTGGGGAACGGGGACAGTGAGTAATATTTCGGCACCGTACCCGGTTAGGCCCGCCTTGGCTGAGTAGGCGAATCCTGAACCGTTTTCGCTGGCTCCTCGTTTTCTTGCGCTGCAGTGGTCGCCCGGAACCCGTATTGGTTTTTTGACTACCATCATCGTCTCCTACTCATCACGACGTTACCAACGAGCCCAAACACATGCCTCTTGGCCCCTGCCAAAGCTCCAGCTCATGCGAACAAAGACAGGAGGGCCCCCAGCCCAGCTCCGCGTGTCCATGTCTGTGTGGGTCTTTATGTTGCTCCGTGCCTCCGTGCCGTGCTCGGGACCACCTTCTTTATCCATCCCCCCCTCCGCCATATTCCCATTCTTATTCTTATTCTCTTCGCCATTTCTCTAAGCCCAAACTCGAACGCAACTCATTGCTTTCCTGTGTGTATGCATGTGTCCTCCCTACCCCCGCTACCATCAGCATAGATCCACTACCCCACCTCCTTCCTCCCATCCCCCCTTTCCAACACGACTCCCCACAAAGTCCCGCTAACGTTAACGCTCCCGACGCCACAAGAACATGGATTGAGTCAAGGAAGAGACCTAGATGAGAAGGTATTTGTGTGTGAAAGAGCCCACTGGACTGACGTCAGTTCTCGCCGAATCGTTTTCCCTTTGGCTTGGCATTGCAAGCCCTTGCGTCTTTTCACGAATAATACTCGATTCAGCACTGGCTAAAAGAAGGCAAAAAGTGATCCAATCTTAATGGATAGTTTAGTTGGTGATGTGGACCATGTCGTTTAAATTCTCGTTTGTCGGTTTGAGACGTGAGCCCTCAGAATATCGCGCTAGCAATACATTTGCACGTTCGCACACACCTGGCAGGTGAACTCTGTCAAGTGATCTCTCTGCCTGGTTTAACGTATCCACCCACCTCCGCTTGGTTGGCTCGTTCTCCTACCTTGTCTCCTCGCTTCAGCCCCCAAGACCTCTCCTAAGAATTTCGTACGGCTCTATCCGAATAATATTCGAGTCCTCCAAAAGTATTAGACGACAGATCAGCGTCCACCGTGTTCCTCACTTGTTCATAACCCGACACGAGCAGGCTTCCTGGTAACGTCGCCGGCGTCGTCGCCAGCTTGAAAAAGCAAAAAGTTAAAGAGCGAACTCTCCCCCCAAAGCTGCCGACTCTTTTAAGTTTTCCTTTTTGGTTCTGATCTTCGTCCTCCTACCTAAAAGCAACTCCTCCGCCCCAACTCCGTCTTCTTCGACCCCAGCACATACCCGTCTCCCCGTCTCCACCCCCCCCCCCCCACACCAAATCGCTAGGTTCTCCATCCAAAACCTACTCTTCTTTATAACTCCTCTCTCCTCTCTCGCTCTTTCTCTTCTCACCCGGTCCGGCCCGTCGCCGTGGGTGAATGAGGTGGGTGCTGTGCTGTGTGTGCTGCTGCTGCTCGCGTTCCATGTTCCATTGGGGCTTTCATTCTCGTTTCCCTTTGGCCTCGCTCGGATATTTTGTGTATGTGTGTCCCGGTGGCTTCGGTCGTGCATCGTTCGTTCGGCTTGTGCTTAGCTTGTGTGGTGTGCAAGTTAAAGAGAAGAGAGAACCGCCGCCATCGCCATTGCCATCGTACGTCCCCAAAGAGTCCCGGGTCCTACTTACACTAGCTACACAGCAACCCCCTTCCCCCCCTTTCAATCTCTCGCCTCCCAACGACAAACGCCAGCGAGTACCCCAAGCCCCCGAATGTGGCAGTGCCGTGTCTCTTCCAGAGTTTAGTTACTCGTTCGTGTCCACAGAGAAACAAGGATTAATTCTCTCGCTCGCTGTCTGTTCTCTCAACATCCCCCCTCTAACTTGCAGATTTTACAGCCGTTCTAATTAATGTAGGCGAATTAAGCCATTTTAGCCGTGTTCGCTTGAATCCTTAAAGAAAACCATGTGTCGTGTTTGTGCCGTGTGTTACCGGTGGTTGAAAACCCCCTTCAAAGTTTCGCAGTAAGTTCAAAACGGAGTTGGTGACATTCCCACATTTCACCAGACGCCAACATTTGAGGAACGAGGGGTATTTCGGCGAACAAGCCCAAACGGAAATCGGACCGGAACTCGCCTCTGGTTTGGCTGAATATTCTTATTGGATACCCCACTTTCTTTCAAGGTAACACAAAACTCGTGCCTTTCCTTTTGGGAACGACTTAAGTTAGACAGTGTAATCATGTGTGGGGTTTCAGTTAGATAATGCCGTCTTGCCGTTTCCAAACGGAATTTGAGAAGGAAATATTGGCGAGTTCTGTTAGAAAAAAACAAACAAACAAAAAAGGTATCGCGTTAGAGATAATGCTTATTATCTGGCTCTTGCTCTCGTCTACTCAGCGAGCCACCCATTTTCGTGACGAGGCTGCCTACCGTTACCCTTCCTACCGTCCTTCCAACCTCCTCCCCTTTTTTCTTACACCCCCCTCCCGGCCATTGCTGGGGTTATATACGGCTATTGAGAATCCTTTGTCATGACGTGCTCAACCGCGGCTGCGTTAGACTATCCAAACCGCTTGCTCTGCCTCCACTCACACGCACATCGACACAAATAACAACGCAGCAAATAATCCGAGTCATAACTTATGAATTTTGAAAACTCCTCTGATAGCCTTATTGGAGCCAGGAAAGAATAAGTAAAAACGGTGAAAGTCATTAGCGGCATTTATTCTTTTGGTAAACCTTGAATGTAAAGGTTCAAAGAGTAGGGCCCAGTAAGAAAGAACAGCAGCAGTTATTCATTGTCAGACGTGTGGGAAAAGGTCGAAGTGCTTATTGACTTTCATATTTTGAGGGATTACTATATTTTGGTGCGAGAAAAGCTGGCCTTGGAGATTATTCTTTCTTGGAAGGGTAAAAAAAGCCAATAGTCCGTTCGTTGTTGGAATTCTTTGTTGCGATTGATTACAGTGTTATAAGGAAAAAGCCACGTGACTGAAATTATGTCAAGAATTCAGTGTTGGGAAGTTTTACAGTAGAAATAAAACCTGTCTTGGAGAATGTGGCTGGCCCAAGTCGAATTTCATTGTTGCCAGTTGGTCATTGCGAACGTTCTTGGCACGGAATTGATTGTTGATAGGGAAATGGATAAGTTTGGGCATTTGGTCGGTTTATGTGGTTGGTTGTTTGCACGAAGGAAGTGCTCAGTGTTAGATTGGGGTGTTCCGAGAAACAGGCCTTTCAAAAGATACCCCGGGAGCACACACTGCACAGGATGACGAATGCTGGATTGTTAGAGGCTATAGAGAGAGACCCTTTAGCATTAAAAAGGGGCGGACATTATGTTTGTGCCGTTGCCATTCCCGATCCCGTTTGCCTTTGGCTTCCTCTGCTTCACGCAGTACCAAGCGAAGGAAAAGATGCCCGTGTGCTGTTGGAAACTTGGGACTTGGGGGGGTTCTTTTTACGTTGCCAGCGAGAAGAGGGAGAATAAGAGAGAGAGAGAGAGAGAGAAAGAGAGAGACAGACAGAGACCGAGGTGGGGTTTGGGGAATGAGAATTTGGGATGGGAAGAAATCTGTCGGCTACACTCAACAAGCAGGAGAAGTTGAAGAGTGTGGGTTTTTCTTGCCGGTCTTGAAAGCGTTTTGGCTCCGAGAAATTATGCTCGCTAACCAAGAGTTCGTAACTATGCAAAACCCGTGTGTCAATCCAATCGTATCCCTTTCAGGTTGATCCGCCAAGAAGAAGAAAGACGACCAGGAAGTTCTGGAACCGAGAAGGCGGGTACACTTGTAAAACCTGGCCAGTTTGAGGTTCAAGTTTAAATGTTTCAAAAACCACGACAAAGGTCCCGCAATGTCAACACTGTCGTTATAGTGAACTTGTGGAGGAGTATAAGGTTGTAAGCGAACAAGTACGTAGCACGTGGTGACCTTGACATTGAAATTTACAATTTACTACGCGCCCGAGAGAGAGTTGGCTGGTTTTGTTTTTATTGAATGAGTAAAGAGAAGGAAACAAGAGAGAGAGAGAGATAAGGAAAGGGAGGGAACACGGAGAGGAATGCAATGTTATTAATTAGACCCAAGTAAGAAAGACAATGTGGTAGAGTGAACTTTTGTTCCTTCTTATTTTTGTTTTGTCTTAGCGTTGCTTGCAAAGTTTGATGGTTGGTGTGAGTGACATTTATTTGCGGGAGCCTTAGACTCCAGCACTTCGCAAGTGGCAAATGACTTGCCGTGGCTTTTGCTTCATGGTAATGAGGATAAGACCCAGACGCCAATGACGTGTGAGTTTATTGTGTTCAGGAATACTTTCGACTTTTGGGTTAAGAAACTGTTGAGCTTGCTCGCATTTTTCGTTCTTGCCTTCCACTCGCCAATACACCCAACCTCCCCCCCCCCTGCCCTTCTCTCCAACCGAGCCACCTACCCTGATCTGGGCAGGTAAAAGGCCAAATCTTTGTCTGCAAGCTGGTTCCTTGTCCATTTTTGTGTGTTGTCAAGTGCCTTCCACATACCATGCGCCTTCGATCCTCGCTTATTACACTGCGTTTCGGAAGCGGGAGTGTTTGTTGGTTGGCTAGCAATAGTTGTTGTGGGTCCTCTACCTGGCAGGATTGGGATTTTCAGAGGGAAAACCTTTGCACGCCTTCCCTGTTTGCTGTCAGCCATTGTTCGGGACCTGGACGGGTCGAGGATTGCACATGCATAGCTTGTCAATTAAAGTGTCGGGACAGGGAAATTTCGATGGTCTTCAAGCAAGAGAATATCTTATCCGACATGCGAAGATTTCTTGCAGGAATCGAGCTCCTGTATGGGTCTTCTACAGAAGGAGATTTTCAGTGGTCATTTTGTCCCAATTTATTGCATGAGTTTTACAATTGTACGCGTTGGAACACATTTGAAAACAGTTGGAAACGCAAAAACAAAGTGATAATTACACAAGACTACTAACGAGGTGAATTGCACGTAAATTACATATGTGCAGAATCAAGTGAAAGGATGAAAATATGAAAAGGATGAAAAAAATGAAAGGATTAAAATATGAAACCCAGCTTTGGTTATTAAAACACGATTTGCTTATTCTAAAGCACTTAAACGGGTGCATTATGAAGAATATCTTTGGCACTTTCGTTATTTATAATGGTACTTATAAAATGCCTCAGATAACGTGTATTTATCTAGCATGTTGCTTTTTTCTCCCGTTTTTTTTAAATTCCAGTTCTTGCACGGTTGGAACAAAACCTAAGTTTATATATGATTTGTTTTTGTTTTTTCCCTTGCCGAAGTGTCAGAAATCTCGCACCTACACAAAGTATGCAGATAAGGGGCAGTCGTATTATGATACACCTCAAGTGTGTACTTCTACTTGGGTTTTTGGTACGCTAGGAGCCTTGTCAAAGACAAAACAAAACGGCCCCAGCAATATTTCTGTTCTGTATTGCGAGTCCGAGGCGTCGTTAGCGTCCGTTTCGGGGGGTGGGGATGGTACGGGTGAGCTACCGGGCGAACTCTTGAGAAGTTCTCCTCTTCTACTTCTTCTGGTTCGGGCAGAGAGCGTCGTCTGAGAGTCCGTCGTCGTCAACGACGTCGTCTGGAGTTTTGGAGCATAGGATTCTTAGAGAAGCAAAACCGGTCATGAGGCCAGAATAGGAACAGCAAGAGTGCAAGAGCATTGATCCAAGCCAAGACCCCCCCCATTCCCCGAACCCACTACTCTCTCTCTTCCTTTTAACGTCCATCGTAGTTGCTCTTGCCTGGCCTGCTTTTGCATTGCGGCCCGTAAACTTTCGAAGGCGTCCGTCTTTTTCTCATGAGTAACGCCATGCTAAGGGACGCGTTTGTACAGCATTGGATACATCCATGCGTTTGCTCAAGTTTCAATGAACTTTACTACGGTGGCTGTATGGATAGCACCGTGTGGGTATAGCAGGAGATTTTTTAGTGGGTGGCGATAGAGAAAGTGTCGTTTCCTTATTCCTTTTCCTCGGTTTTTGGCGACCCTTTCCGTGCCATATAACCTTTCATTGGCAGTCGGGCGGAGTGGGTGGGAGGTTGGGTGGTTCTTGTTGGGCAAGCGAGCGTCGTGTGCATCAGAGGGTGGAACGACGAAAGTGAAGGAAAAGGGTAGCCTATATGGTGTACAAGTATGGTAAAAATCCCCCACCCCAACCTTCCCGGTTATTTTTTCGAAAGAAAAGAAGCACGGCAGCCACGGAGTGGGACGGAGAGGAGGGGTTGGGTGGGCAAAAGGGTTTTATTTCGGGGAAAAACAGTCGACATGGAAAACTTGGGTAGAAATAACCCTTGCCATCCCTCGTTTTTATCAAGCGTATGGCTCCTGTATAGTCAGTGCACCTGAAGGGCGGTAGTTTTTTTTTTGCTTTGCGACAGCACTTGTTCTTTATTTTTGCAGTGGTTTTTAATACAGGGAGTTGAAGTAATGCTGTGGCGAAGGGTAGAGAAACCCAGGGAGCAACGTCGATAATGCAGGCGTGACACGAGGATGAATTTGTTGCATTCACGCAAATAAAACGGGGGAAAGAGGGGTTAAGGGGAGAGGTGTCCAACAACCGATCTCTTCCAAGTTTTTAAGTTGCGTCAATTCGTAGACTCCCAAGTTGAAGTTGAAGATTCACAAAGTGGTTAAACGGTTTGATCCCACAACAGGAAACTAGCAGAAGATTAGCGTAACGTATTAAGGGTAGCGGAAATCCGGACAATACAGCAATAAAATAAATGTCGACGAGGTGAGAATGTAAGGAAAACAACGTTCCAAAGGTGTCCTTGATTCTAGTTGTTTACTATGATTTGAAATGTTTTATTGCTTTTCCTTTTTTCGGTCCTTTTGTTTGCAAAGTAGGTCTCTGATCGTCTGATGTCTCATGTTATATGTAACAGATTCTTTTAATGGCGTTTAGCATATATTTGAAAACTAAAATAATTTAATATCACGCGTTATGATGTCGATAATCATGTAAAGGGAACTGCGGTGAGTTTCGTCGAGACATAAACCCCGCAGTGTTTTTGTTTGAAGGTACGTGAGGTCATTTCATGGTTCAATAAAATATGCATAATCTAGGGAAAGGAAGTGGTTCCATAAATTATAGGTTAATCCCATAAGATAGCAAGATTTAAGTACTGCATGTAAATATTTAAAAACATATCTAAAACTTTTTTTAAATACCTTCGTGAATTGCCTAAATTTAAAATATAGTGATCTTAAAAAAATAAATATGAAGAATTTTGTGCCGAATTCTACTTTCTCTTCCTCACGAGAAGATTTTCATTGTTAGCCTAGGTTTCGCTTCACCATCTTTTGGCGGGTTCGTTACTTTGGAGATTTCCATTCATTGTTAGGAAACATTCGCGTGGCCGTATTCGTTGCAGTGAAAGCCTTCAGGCAATGCACATACTTACCAAAACAAAACCTCGTTCCATTTCCATGTTAAAGCCACACTTTACATCTGACTAAAGAGATTTGAAAACCTTTTATATACTCCAAATTTGAAACACCCCTTAAATAATGTTTACATTTTCTTTTTACGAGTTTCACTTTGAGAACGACAATTGTGGTGTACAAAATCATAAATAAGTGCGATGGACAAAACGAGGAAGAATGGGTTTGCTTTTGTGGTCAAACGTCATGCTGCATTGATATTGTCTGTGATACATTGATGTACTAGTTAGTTCGACATACAAGCGTAAAAGACTTCGCAGTAGTAGTATTAAGATGTTTGAGAAGATGGCCGCTGCTAATGCACTACTTGTCGGTGCAAGGAACTCTATTTTTACCGAGCAGGATATTACGGGTGAGCCTTATGGGTGTTGTGTTTCGTAACGGTAAATGAGTTCTTCTGAGCTGATAGAAAGCATTTGGTGAGGAGGGATGGGTGTTCTAATAGCGAATGGGTGATGGTATTGATTCAACGCATACGAACAACCCCTCCTGGCTCTCGCCACTCGCTTGCAACCCACTCATCTTTTCGGTGGGGTGGGATGGGCTGGGAGATGGAGAAGGGTGGTGGGGAGGGATATATAGCATTGTCACCCTGACTGATTATAAAGCTAGTGTGTCATAGAACGCAACATATACACGGTTCCCCGTTTTGTAAATGCATTAGCGTTTATAGCGTGATGCTAACATGAGCTGTGGATTAGGAATCCTTAGCTAATTTCCCCGAAACTTGTCTTCATGATCAGGACAATGTTTAGTTGAAAGAAATCGAAAAGGAGCTAAAAGCATTTAAAAATGAGAAAGTAAAAGAAACAAGCGGGTGAAACATCGTTTGGCCCTTCTGTTGCGCACACGGCGCCATGGGAAAAAAAGTGTATCAGCATTGAGGCAGGTGTCAAGACTTGGCTTGTCTTGTGTCGAGCATCGATTTTTATGCCGTACTAACCATATGGCATGCAAGTTTGGGGAAATTTTAGGGGTCCGAGATAGCGTTTGTGAAGTTTTAGTTTCCTGAGCGCGAAATAATTGGGGAAGGAACACACGTTTTGGAAAGAGACTGTTTTTGGACGCTTGCGAGCCGAGGTTTAGCTCAGGCTTAGCTGATTTGCATAATTGTAATGGCGTGTGAATGAGCTCTGGGTTTGTGGTGCGTTGTGGATGTTTGCGCCAAAGTCGTCTTTAGAGATGCGGTAGTCGGGTCTGTTATATTTGTTTTGCGATTACGTCATAATTAATGTCTTTCAGTCCTCTGAGTTGGAGTTTACTGGAAACGGTTAGGAATTGGGCGGATGATTTGAGCCAGTTGTGTTTCAATTAAAGCGAATGGCGCGAGGGGCAGACAAAGAGAGAGAGAGAGAGAGAGGAAAGGGAATTTTTGGAGAGTCGGCTCAGTTTTTTGTGTACTGAATGGTCGAAAAAGCAGCAGCAGCACCAGCACTCCAAAAAAAGGAGGATAAGCAAGTCTAAAGCAGGTTGGGTCACGAGAAATAAAGAAAGGAAGGACTGTTTGACGGCCTTCCTTGCCTTCGACTTGGGGCACAAAGGAGTTTTTTGGCAGCAGGCGTCTCTTGGAGAAAAAAAACGAGCTGAAACTCGGAAAGTTTATTTTCTATTCCTATGAAAGGAAAAGGGCTAGTAGAAGTAAGAATTCCGAGATGTCCTCGACTCCTAACGTGTTTGTAGATTAAGAGGCCCCCCCCCATTTTTTTGCAGCCGTTATGCCTTCTATCCCAACACGACGATTTCCGCATCTTTTAACCCGGCCAATCAATAGGCGTTGTGTGTTTAGGAAGCTTTAACTTCCCAGCTGGAATAATTGGCCCTAAAAGGTATTGAAAGTATGTGTGTGTTTCCTGCACGTCGTACGAGTTGGGTACTGTACTACAATTACCCAAGTTTCGCTATTTTTATACAGACAATTATTTTTATAGCTTGGGGTACTTCCGTTAGTTGTCAATGGAAAGTGTCAATGTATTAGCAGCCAGGAATTGAATTCCTTTTCACAGGTTCAAACGCTCTAACCGTTTTCTTGCATGAGTCGCTCAAAGATCAATCCGTCACGGTTGACAAACCAATCTTGTGATTTTTAAATCGCAGTAAGGTCCGTTTACAGCGGTCGGAGTGAGCCTTATTGCAACTTTTTTTTACGACAGATGTGATTCCAGTTTGTTAGTTTATTCCCGAGGTACTGTAGGATGTCTATAGGTAAGCCAGCTGACGGCGGTGGTCCAAGTTTCAGGCGTTGAATTGTTGGTGGAATCGGCGCGCGCCGGTTTGGTTCGGGGCTTCGTGGTCCGAAAATGCTGTTTCCCTTGCTTTTTTACAGTATTGGGGGGAGACTTGCGCGGTCCGCGTTCTCCCTGTACGCGACGATTATATCAAACGCAGCAGCTGGTGACCCCGAGTGCTTTATTGGGGTCAATTTCGCTAGCTTTTAATACTAATAGATTGTGCGGAAGGTGTTGCCAGCAAACAGTAAACTGGCTTCGGGGTCCAAAGCATGTAAGATGATAAGTAATTATTCTAATATCTGTTTCCCCCTAAGTCAAGGAGCTTTTAGGAAACGGAGAAAAGAGAAAGAGGAAAAAGTTAGTTGTCTAGCGTCTATTCATTTCCGTTTGTGGATTCGAGTTCGAGGGTCTGGCTCCCTTGTTTCTGTACCTAGGGTTCTCTCCGTCTCTCTTTCTGGCGCTCGGTCTTCTTTGTGCGTTTGTTCGGTATTTAAGTTGTTTGCATTTTAGCTGCAATTTTCCCAAACCTAAACCGAACCGCCTGGCAGCTTGGGCCCAATAATCTCACGCTGTCTGATGCAGGTAGAAAACGTGAGACAAGTATACACCTTTGCCAGGGCTTTCACTTGATGACTGCCATTTTGGTACCTTGAGGTTTTTGTAAAACTCGGACTTGCTCCCCCCTCTTCTTGCGGTCGTGCTTGATACCATTTGAGCGTCTTGCCTGCTTAATAGACGTGCGTATATCACAACGCCGACCTATTTTGTCACTTATCCTCATTGCTGTACCACTCTGTCATTTGGACTTGGGACTAAACGAAACCTGCCGTTTAGTCGTATGTGTGCGAGGGATTTGGGGAGAAGCCCTTTGTTACGCCAGAAAGTCGTTGCATTGACCCCACAGAAAGGCTGGAGCGCAGGTGTGAATTTAGAAGCCAGTCGCCCTGTTTTCAATTTGATGTGGGCCGAGCCCGAAAAAGACTTGGCCTTCAGCAATAGACGCCAACCGGATTAGCTACCTGACAAGACATATGCACAAGATGAGTGCGGCCTTACTGCATAACAGCCAAAAAAGAAGCAATCGAACGTGATTCGTGACTCGGGTAGTCACAGCCTGGTGACGACGTGGCCCCAAAACTTGTGGCTTTTTATCCATTCCAAAAATGTGAAAGCAACACACGTTTTCCATAAGGTCAGGCGGGATCGCATATCGATAGCTCGGCCTACCTTACCAATGGCACAAAGGACTCAATAATGAACAGTAAAATATAACAAGCCAAAGATCCTCCTAGCCGAGGTTCGTTCTTTTTGGTCCTGCTTGAAGGCTCGTTACTTGGTAGCTTTTGGTTTTCAAGGAAGATGGTACTGCATTTTAGTAGTTACTGATTTATGTGTCAGTTTCATGGACTTGTGCCTGTTCATGAGCAAGTGTCAACAGCTGTAATACTGCTGGACTATTTGACATTGTCGGGGTAAGACAGTTGGAGGGGGGAGATGACAAGCGACCCATTTTCATTGTTGCCGTGCGTCATCCCTTTCCAGACTTCGCGCTTTCACGGAATTGTTCATTATTGCTGCGGCTGGCTGCTCCGCCTGGCTACGCAGTACGCACCTGTGCATTCTTAAACGCTGTATAAGCTTGTGTTTAGCTTAAGATGGTACCGCAGGTGCTGTATCCGCGAACGTAGAGAGATTTGCCAAGAGTCACAGTTGAGGTGAGAAAAAAACTTTCTGATGCTAGTAAATACGTCGACATTACGTTGTAAAGTGATCTAGTATGTCAAGGTCACGGACTTTTGAGTGAAGCGAGTACGGTACGTGTTTACCCTTTTCCTTATCTTCATACCGTTTATCCCTTACTTATTTGTTACTTACTTACTTGTTAGTCGGGAACCATTGTTAGCTATCGCCACAGTGTATAGTTGTAAACCTATGTAGTGTGGGTAGCACCTACTGGGAAATTTGGTTGCGTTTTTAAAGAATTCATTGTTGTAACGTTGGACTCTTTTTAACGTGTCAGGAATATGCATATCGTTAGCACGAAGCGCGAGGATTTTAGTTACTTTATGGACACGTCAAAGTCGACCTGTTTGTTAGGAAGGAGGATGAAGGGGGGGGGGGGGGGTTGTTAGGGATTTTCATTGGCTTCGTTGCATGTTGTCCTTGTCGTTTCCATGGAAAAATGGACCCCTAGGAGTTGCGAGTTATAAATTGGTAAGCTGCGAGCTGCTATATGAATCACATCAGGATGACGACAGGGGATTTTCCAACGGAACAAATTGACTTGCTCCCGAGTCTTGGCTAATATTTCAGGTGAAGCTTCCTGGATATGTACCTGGATATATATACACGCCAGTTACTTGGGGAATAAAAGATATTCATATAAGACCAAGGGGGAGAATTGGGTAGGTTTTTCTCGGCTTGAAAACACAAAGCAGTGAATAAAAAGACGAACTCGAGCGAGGTAGACGCTGTGAAGTCACCGAGGCCGTTATCGACGTCCGGTGGGGTTGGCAAAAGGGAGCTAAAGGCGTCTTTCACGTCCGAGGTACAACACAGAAACGTCCAGGCAACTTTTCTCTTTCTGGTGGGTGAACTGGAACCGGACGGCGCTGGATTTTGGGGACGAGCGAAACAAAGTGAAAGATAAAATATCGCGTCTGGACTTGGTCATGTTGTTCCCAAGTTTTAGCGCAAACCTGCTGCGATAATTTGCAAGTAAGGAAAGAGGACAAAAGAAGCTTGAGGAAAATATCTTCCTTGCGAGTCGCGAAGAGGCACGATTTTTTCTCTTCGTTTTTTAATGAGTCGTAAACGAACTTAAAGCGAAGATGTGCTGCTTCTGGTTCGGAGATAGTTCTGAAAGGAGAGACACAGTTCCTTGATTTCTTTTTAGTATTCCTGTTATTATTCTGGTGGGAGTTTAGGTTGTCTCTTGGAGCTCGTTTTTATGCCGTAGACGAGGGGAGGCTGATTTACGGAGAAAAAAGAGGAGGGGAGTGGATCGAAGAAGAAGGTCTTGTCTCTGCATCGCATGTCTTGGGTATAGTCTCAGCTATTGACACGTTCTCTCTGCTATGAAACGAACAGGCTGCCAAATGGGGGGGACAGCAGCCGAACGAAAAAGTGGAGTGAATATTGAGTGGAAAGGCTAAAATGTCTTGCCTCTTAGGGATTTTTAAGTTGCATAAAGGAATGCGGAGGTGGACCAGCAAGGGAGGCTGGGGGGGGGGGGGGGGCGAAGGCAACTGAACCAAGAAAAAGGAAGCTAATTAGCTGGTAGAAGCTTGGAGAACCTAAGCAACGGCAGAAAATGAACAGTGCCAGTCGAAAGCTAGAAAGAAGGGTGGGGGGAGGCTTGCAGGTTTTAGAAATGACTAAGCTTCAAGCGAAATGCGAAAGAAAAAAGAAAAAGCTGCTAAGTTTGCACGAATTTTTATTTCTCTAGAATATGGAAAAGAAGAACGGAGACAATGATCGCCGTGAAGAACGGTCAAAAGCCTCAGCATCCAAATCGACCGCTCCCGTGCCGGGATTGGATCCTCACGCTCTCTTTGGTAAGTCAATATATCTTATTTTTATTGCTTACGTTTCTCGGAGCGGAGAAGATGGAGACTGGGAGTCGTAGAAATGTAAATTACAAAAGAAAAAGCAGAGTATAATTTCTTGTTTGCGGGGATTCTTTTATCCCTTGTAGCGCATTCCATGTTTGGTGGCTTACCTGGCAGCTTCAATCCATTAGCCCAATTAAGTATGTTGGGACAATCGCCATATGGAGCGCTGGCGCCCCCAACTAGCTCCGCGGCATCCAATGCGTATAACTCTGCAAGTAAGCTAAACGTAGTTTGTACAACAAAGTGGATTCATTATGCAACTCTGGATGATTGTAGGTGCTGCTGCGTGGTGGTCAATGGCGTCTCAACTGGCAGCTCAAGATTATTTAGCGAGATTACAAGCCTCCGCAGCCACAAGAGGTTTCCAGGGCTATCCTGGCCTTATCCCGGACCCTTTAATGGCGAGCTATGACCTTCTAACACATCGCACCCCCAAACAAGGTAAAAAAAGACAAGTTCCATTCCCGATTTCTTGTTGATCTTAGGATATGGATCACCTATTCACCCCTTTCAACTACCCACAGGAGGAGGTAAAAGCAGTAAAAACCAAAGCAGTAATTCAGCGTCAACTTCCAAGGAAACTTCTAGTGGGAAAAACTCAAAATCCGACGCAAGTACACCATCTACCAGGTAACAAGAGTTAAAATATGGGTAGTGGGAGAATGCGGAGATTAAAAAATCGTGTTTCTTTTGTTTAGCAACTCCAAGTCGTCTGCGTTAGGGTCGTTGCGATTGCCGCCAGACACGGAGATAATTCATTACCATCCATCAGGGTCAACGCCAAGTCCCGCAGCTTCGTTAGCTGATAGTTTGCAGCCTCTTCCCAAACACTTGTCCTCCACGACGCGATCCAGCAACAACAACAGTAGCAGTAGTCATGGGAAACATCAGCACAAAACCATGTTACCGTCCGAGCCGGCTTCGGTCAGCGTGACACCTGGTTCCATGTCCGCGTCCTCTACTCCCAATAGCAAGCCGTCATTAGTGACACCCAACTCGTCGATGCATACCTCCACGCCCAATTCGAATTCCTTCTACCCTTTCTTGCATATGCCTTATCCATTCCTGAATACGCCTTTAGCCCCGACTCCTCATTCCTCATCTGATAAGAAAGGCAGAAAAGTAAGTCGCTCGTTCCAACTTTTTCTTATCTCGTTTTTCGGTGTTGCTTGGTTTGTTGCGCCTTGAGCAAAAATTAACAATGAAGGAGTGGATTTGCTTCAAACTAATGGATTTCATGTCCAATTTGCGTTTGTAGGCCGACAGGGAACTCTCCTTGGATCCGGTGCCGAATTCCTCTGCGACGTCGACGCCATCGTCCACTTCCACGCCCCGTACGTCAACTAGAGGACAATTAGTCAATGGCAAACCTTTGGCATTAGACGTGAGCTCTCTCATTGCGAAACCTTCCACTTCGGCCTCCGCCGAACCCCCCGACGACACCCCTTTAAACCTCTGTGTCAAAGCCAGAGAAGAACCACCGCGTCGTACCGAGGAAAAAGGTAACAACATAATCTAAACCGTATATAAAAACGTTGCGCATTATTTTTTATTATTTTTTTAATTCCCGATGAACATTGTATTCGCTTCGTGTGTAGTGAGACGGAAACCGGGTCCCAAGCCTCGTAAACCAGTCGAACCTCTACCTCCGGATGTTCCTTTCTCAGCATTGTCCATGTTTGGTCCGTCATTTGGTCTCCTGCCCAAAAACCCCGAACCCAAGGTAAAAAAAAAAAAATATTGCAAATTAAATAAGTAAATTAAGAACTGAGGAAAAATTGATTCAAATCGAGGGAAAGGCACTATTTTTGGGCACATTTTTTCCCATTTCACATTCACCTGAAACGCTCTTTTTGGCCATTATTTAGGTAACGCCACCCAAATCGGGTAAAAGCAACTCGCATGCCAAGAAAAACACCGTTGCCTCTTTGCTGGCCCAAAGTCGAAACGGCACAGCCAGATCACCTGCTGTAAGCTGAATACTTTTAACCCCTCTTGTTCACTACCCGAAAGAAGTTGAAAAATGAAAAGAACGAACGACTGAATATTCTGTATGTTTTTTTTTCTTTTCGGTTTGGGATGATCAGTCGGAAGGCAATGATGGCCGATCTTCAAGTCGCGTGTCTGCCAATGGAGACGGAGCCGCTTCGCCGACAGATTCTTTGTCGTCTGCGTCCCATTCCGCTTTCCAGGACTTGCTGCGCGCTGCCAACATCTCGCTAGGCCAGATTGGCGCCTTGCCTTCCGCTTCCAATGAATCTACCTCGACAAACGGTCACGGGGATGATATGGATCAAGACAGCGGAGACGATTCTTCGTTCGACGACGACACCGATGATGGTGAAGGTGAGGGAGATGAAGGTGGCGAGGCCAGGAAAAGGCGCTCCGATCTAAACAACGGCGATGGTATTGCCATCCAAGTTACCGCGCTACAGCTCTGTATTCATTCATTACTTTCCCTGTTTTCTTCCTGTCTGTCTAAGGCGGGTCTCGGAAACGACGAAAATTTGTTACTGATGAAGCCGTTCTGAGACTACCGTTAAGCTTGGGGTGGAGACGAGAAACCATCATTCGATCCTTGGGCAAATCGGGCGTAAGAGGCGAAGTAACTTACTTTGCCCCATGCGGACGGAGGCTACGACAATACCCTGATGTAGTTAGAGTAAGTTGTTATTTTTTACCCGAACAATAGAAATGTAAGATTCTATCGTGCATTCTGAGGTGTTTCTTCTTCATTTTTCTGATTCGTATTTTTAAAATAAAACTATGCATTTTGTAGTACCTGGAAAGGCAAGGCATTGAGGGAATCACGCGGAATAACTTCAGCTTTAGTACACGGATAATCTTGGGCGAGTTCATTCAGCCCATTGGTGACAATCCGGACCGAGGGATTCACTTGTCTGAGCCTGAAGTTCATCGTTTGGTGGATCAAATTCGAGCTGCTCGGGGATGGCGTCCACGACCGAGAAGAATGAATACGTAAATATTCCACGAATCGGGGTTTTTTCATTGTATTTAGCTTTTCTTACGCATTCTTGGGAAATGTTAGCGAGGAGCGGGAGGCTTTGGCTCGCCAGAGGGAAGCCCAAAGAGCTCAGCAACGACTTGAAGCCCAAGAATTGGCTCGGCAAGCACAGGAAGCCAAATTGCAGCAAAGAATGGAGCGAGAGCGAGCGTTGCAAGTCGCTAAAGAAACGAGACGGCTATTGAAAGAGCAAGAAAAGCAGGAGCGACAAGAAGCTGCTCGGCGCGAACGCGAATTGAGGAATCAACAGTTGATGGAGGCGCGAAAAAAGCGGCAAGAGGAGCTAGAGAAACAACGTGAAGAAGAACAACTTCGGAAGATCCAGGTAAAAAAATAATGGGAGAAACAAATGTAAAGAAAAAAGGCCGTTTGCCTCGGTCCCAGGCCTAGTCATCATCCAGCAGGAAAGAGGTTCCTGAATCCATTTAGTGTGCTAATCCTGGTTACTTTTGTCTGTTGTAGGAACTGAACAAGCAGCGCGAACTGTTCTACACGGTAGAATTAGTAAGTTTGGATTGCAAACCTTATTGTCAAGACTAATTGGTGTTTTAGGAGCGAGAAAGGCGCAGACAGCACATGGCTTTAGTCAAAGCACTGGAAACGCGGAAAAAGTTCGAAGAGCGCGAGAAAAAGAAAGAGGAAATCCGACTCGAAAAGAAAGCTTCTCGGGAGAAACGGGCTGAAGAAAGGCGATTGGAATTGGAGGCAAGCAAAGACGTCAAGAAACCTGTCGAAGACATGGAACTAATGGGTAAGGTGTTTTCTGTAGCTTTATATGTGTATATCTGCATTTTTTCACTCCTTTTCTGACGACTGTGTTTATCTCGCTCCTTCTCAGATCACAAAGCAATGCCCAAATTAAAAAGAGTTCCTGGAATGAAATTGCCAGGCAAAGCGTTTGCGGACTTGCTCATGGTCTTTGAATTCCTGCATACATTTGGTGAAACCTTAGGATTTGGTAAGGAAATAGAAGTCATAAAGAAGTAGAAATGGGCCCACCCAGGCTTATTATCATTATGATCGTTCGTAGATATGGAAAGTTTGCCCAATTTGGATAGCCTGCAAAAGGCCATGCTTTACGATCCCGAAGCCGAAGAAGAGCTGCTCTCTGTGATTTGTCATTTGTTAGTGTGCGCCATTGAAGATCCCGGCATTCCCCATCCGAACCGCCATACGACGGTACTGGGCCAGACCCTCAAGCAAGCCGATATTACGACCAATAACGTCAGCGAGATTCTGAGGCTTTATTTGGTCGCCAATGCGTTGGGTGACGCCAAACCGCCGTCAGAAAAAGGTAAGTTATTCTGTTGCTTCCATTAATATTTTATAAGGAAACGGCAAACAACGAAGTGTTTATCAAGAAAAACTAGGAGAATTCTGGCCTCTAGAAGAGTCATTTTCTAGACTATAGCATTCGGTCTGCACTGACAAGAAAGAATTGTGACAGGGTCACGTGGCGTACTGCCCTCGATTTTTCTTATAGTAAAGAATCCGTTTTTAAGAGATAATAGCTTGGAATTTAATTTGAGATGTTTGTATTACAAGCAGCAGACTATTAGGAAAACAATCGTTCGCATTTGTCTCCAGTAAAGAAATCGATAGATTGTGGTGGCTTTTGTCTTTAACAATGGGTTTCATTTAGTGGCTTCGGTGTTTTATAAGAGGGTAGTCTATTGTAGTGTATTTCGGGAGCAAATTGACTATGTTAGGCGTTCGAATTTTGGGGCTGTTTTTCATTGCACGGAGAAGATGACCCGTTTAGCTCAGGGAGCTTCCTTTATTTCTGAAAAAAAAAGCTATTCTATTATCTTTAAAGGATATTTTAGATTTTAAAACCCTAATGCGGAGTCGCACTTTAAATTGAAAAGGGTCGATTGAGAAAGAAGAGAACTGAAAGAGGAGACTCGTTCATTTAGAGTGAGGGTAGTTATTCATCCTAAAGATTAAGAGTCTTCAATTTACAGCCGTCGAATAAAAGTTAGTCAAGGCAATACGACAGTTGACAGAAACGCAGAACTGCGCACTTCTTCGCGTAATGCCGTAATATATGAATGTGCTCTTCTTTCCTGACCGCAAAAGCAATCAAGAATGTAAGAATCAAGTGGCTTCTTTAGGACACGTTATCTTATATGAGATCTGAATCTGAATACCTAATTGCGTTCTTTTTTCTGTGCTTGGGTTTTGGCAGCCGGCAGCAAGGAAGTAGTGTACGAGAACCAAGAGGCTCTGACATTAAGCGAATGGCTGAAGCATAAGCCTTTCCTTAGTTTGAGTCCGAGCGAAAAGGGATCCATTCTTTCGTTCCTGATTCACGAGTTGCTACAAAACAAGGCCGTCATTGGCCAAATTGAGCAGTCCATAGAGGGCCAGAACACCGCACGCCGCGATCGATGGATTGTGGATTCCAAAATTAGAAAGTAAGACGTTGTGTCTGACAAGAATTAGATAGCGTGAAACAACGGGTATCTTATGCTCCTTATATCGTTTCAGATTGAAGACTTTGCATGCTAAGAAGAGCAAGTCATCCCACAGTTTTAGCAAAGCTGAGGCCAGTTGCGAAGAATCCCACGAAGAGACGAACCAGTCCTTACAAGAAGGCAAGGAGAAGAAAAAAGAAGATGCCGAGGAAGATAACGATGAAGATGACGATAAAGACGAGAGCGGAGGCGAAGAGGACATGCAGGATGCTGAAAATCATGAGGAGGTAAGAACTCGAGAGTAATAAAACATGAATGCGTTCATTCATATGAAGCCAGAAGGGGTCTTAGCAAGGATTGGGAGGTATACGAAAAAATAAAATGTGGACTTTTATAGGAGGAAGATCGTAACATGACTCCCGAAGAGCTAAAGAAGAAAATGGAACGTCTGAGCCGTCAGAGTAACCAGATTCTAACGCAATTGACCGTATCGGATCAGCAGTTGCGAGCCTTGGCATTGGGACAAGATCGCTATCGACGAAGGTACTGGATTCTCCCCCACGCCGGCGGAGTGTTCGTGGAAGCTTGCGAATCATGTGAAGCACCGGCTGCTGGCTTTGAGTCTTGGGAAGGGCTGTCTCCACCGTTGGTGCAAAAAGGGTTGGCCGAAGAAAGTGAAGATTTCAAAAAAGAAACCGAAGCCGACGAGGTAGAAATGAAGGCGGAGAAGAAACCTAAAATAGAACCCATGGAAGTGGATGATGTGGAGCAAAAATTGGCAGCTATGGAAGCAGACGAGTCTGGACTGGAAAGCGAGAAGAAAGAGCCCAAGTTGGAAGAGCAGCTAGATAAGGAGAACATTGGAGAAGAAGTGACAGTCCAAAGCAAGCCAGAAAATGCAGTCAAGCAGGAACGGAAACAAGAAGACGAAGAAGAACCAGAAGAAGGTTCCAAGATCCAGCTTGCCGAAGGACAAGAGACCTCCCCCCTGCAGCAACAACAACAACCTCAGCAGCAGCAAATGATGAAGCTGCCCGTGATCTCACCGAAGAAGGCGGTCCTTGATCCTGACCGCCCATGGTTCAGCATCCTTCCTCGAGAGCCGTGTGATGACGATACTTTAGTTAGCCTCAACGCCTATGACATGAATCCTATGGAAGAGGCCATGACGCCCATGACTGACACTTCGGAGCGCTATTGCACTGACGGCAGAATGAGAGATTCATCAGAAGCTAATCACATCCGTCCCGAGACGCCCAAACCAGTTCAGCCCATTCCAGAAGGTAGAACACATTTTTTTCCTTCATCGTCGTAGTTGATAACGAGATAAAAGAGTGCGGAGATTTTCCTACCTAGTTGTCGCTCATTAATTCTATCATAAACAATGTTCTTGGTTTCTTAGCTTTGGCGTTAAGTTGGTGGAGGATTACCGAGCCGGACGTTTTACGGAAGATATTGGAGTCGTTACATCCCCGTGGCGTGCGAGAGAGGGAATTTCACCGTTTACTCTTGCGTTATATGGACTTTGCCTCGGAATCCACTTTAAAGGTAAGTTTTTTATATTCCATGCTTAGAATTAGTTATATAGTGTGAGATTAGTAGTTTAAGGCTAAATAATGTTTTTTTTTACCCTCTTGTCTCTTTATTCGAAAGCTGACTGAGAAGAATACTCTCAGCGGTGTAAGTTTAACAAGTCTACTGCATGCTGTCTAGGCAGAAAGGAGAAAAAATAGATGTAGTAATGGCGTTCTGGGTATGTTCTGTAGGGCGATCCAAAGTGTATTGCACTCAACACCAACGCTCCTGATCCGGACCCGTGCAGTTTGGTAGATACGTGGTCACGCGAGACGGCTTTACGCGTGGATTTACTCATGCTTGAGCAAATTGAATCCTTCGAAGATAGGATCGCGTCTGCTAGTATGCAAGTCAAGGTAAAACTGCCATGTTCGTTTGGATTTGTTTCCGTAACTAAAATAGCAAATGGTAGATTTGAAGAGTTATGGCTAATAATGTGTTATTCTAGGGCTGGAAATTACCTTCAAGAGCAAGCTGTGAATTAGGCTATAAATTCCGTCCAATTTGTGAGTCCGCTACAAACGAAAATGCTGGCACTGTTACTCCGCTTGAAATCGCCCGAGAACGTTTAATTAACGTAGAAGCAGCTATTGAACGACGCTACTTAAAAGCACCCTTGGGTCACAGGTAATAAAAATCACTTTTATTGTCAAACATGAGACTATCTTCATAACATGTTTCTAATTGAGTTGCAGGGTTGTGAATGGCAAGGGGGAGGTAGTACTCAATTTTCTCTCTGGTGGGCCCTCCTTGTCCGAGACTCCCAAAGGCTTGATTACATGGCGGGAAGCCACCAAGAAATGCGAAACTTCCGCGCAGTTGGCCATGTGTTTCTATATGCTGGAAACCTCCGTTGCGTGGGATAAAAGCATCATGAAAGCGGTAAGCCTCTCAGTTTATGATTAACCTGTCTGAATAAGAATACTAAAATGCATGTTTGTATATTTTTTTCACTTAAGCAGAGCTGCCAGTTCTGCCACGGTGGGGACAAAGAAGACCAATTGCTCTTGTGTGACGGGTGTGATCGGGGCTATCATACTTACTGCTTCAAGCCGCCCATGACAACTATTCCTGATGGTGACTGGTTCTGCTACGAGTGTATAAACAGAGCCATGTTGGAGCGTAATTGCATAGTCTGTGGCAAACCAGGACAAAAGAACATCGTGTTCTGCGATACGTGTCCCAAAGCGTATCATATCGATTGCCTGCAAAATCCTTTAGCCAAAGTACCGCGTGGGAAGTGGTACTGTCAACTGTGTCATACCAAAGCTCCACCTAAGAAAAAAGCTCGTAAATCTGCGCCCGCTGCCGTTTCCACGCCACCCCGTGATAAAGAACGTGTTAGTGAATCGGAGCCCTCCACTGCCCAAGCTACGCCCACACCTACCCCAACTCCTACGCCCACTCCCCAGCCCGTGGTTCCGGAAAGTAACGGCGAGCCCCTGGGAGTCACGGGGAACGGAGAAACTGTCGACAGCAGCACGAGAGCAAGCAGTCCTACTGTCCCATCAGTATCACCTCCGCCGCCTCCCCCTCCCCCGCCGCCACCACTCGCAATACCGGCAAAGAAGGAAAAAAGTGCGGCGATTGCCAAGCGCAATGCTATAGCCAGGGAAAAGGACTTGAGCCCTTGCAAAGCCTTGCTGGACGATCTGGAAGTGCACGACGAGTCGTGGCCCTTCCTTTTACCTGTGAATACGAAGCAATTTCCTACTTACAAGAAAATCATCAAAAACCCTATGGATCTCAGCACGATTCGGAAGAAATTGAATGAAGGAACGTAAGTATTGACCAAAGGATGCTGAGGATTTGCATATTTGTGTACGCAGTACATTTATTTTGTGTTTTTCCCATTTAGTTATAAGACGAGAGATGATTTTTGCGCCGACGTTCGCCTTATATTTCACAATTGCGAGATTTTTAACGAAGATGACTCGCCTGTTGGAAAGGCAGGGCACAGTATGCGTTTATTCTTTGACGCGAGGTGGCTCGAATTGACAGGCTCTGGTCATTAGGTGGTAAGTCTTCGTTTCCCTTGTGTAGTAGCGAGCAAATGGAGAAATTGTCTGTGGTCAGGACCACTCTTTTTAGACAGGGTATTCGTACAGTGTATGTGTAACGACATAACAACTAGGCAGCTTTGCCCTTGTAACCTGTCCTTTTCGTAAACCTTTCAAATTGATATAGTTGGAGAAATTTTGTAAATATAATTCTTAAGCTAAAAGTTATCTCCTTTTAAATCGAAAAACAGTATATATAACAGCATTTGTCTTCTGTCGCATTCCGGTAGTGTGAACGGGTCCAAAAGTGAAATTGTACTTAGCCTTATAATTAACAAGCGAAAACAGAATTCCCGATAGTTTCGTCCAAACAGAAAGACGACGTCTCTTTCTTTCTCTCGTTTCTTCCAGACTGCAGATCGTCAGCCTGAACCGTTTGCGTTTAATATAGTAGATGCGGTTATTGCATGTCAATTGCATTTAAATCTTACAACCCCCTTAACGCCCTGGATGGTGATCCTAGTCCACCACTTCTTCAAGTGTCTTAGCTGGTGTACCTTTGTTTTAAGATTCGCGACTGTTCATGTGCAATGATGTGTGTTATAGCTAATAGATCACCTTTTTTCTTTTCTATAACATTGATGAAACGCTTATAACGTTGTCGAAGTAAGGAAATGGTATTACTGTGAACAAAGACGAACGAAGAGCAGCAAATCTAGAAGGCCTATATAGGTGTTCGTCGATATCTTATTAACGGGGGAGTATTCTTATTTGAACAACGGTATATCATAACGCTACTTGGCTTTCTCTTAATTTTCGACAATTACTCTGAACGACCTCCACTTTCTGTTTATCTGCATTGTATTTTTTGTGTTGTAACACCCGGCCTGCGCAGATCTGCCCCATTTGTTCCGAAGAGGAAACCGTAAGTAACAACATGAAAAAAATAAACAGAAAAAAATTCCTTTAGAGCCCTGCAGGGACCCAGGATGGATTTTCTTGATCTGTCAAAGGATATCCATAGCGAACTCCAGAAAAGGTTTCATATATGTTTTAGAATTAATCCATTAGATAATTAAATTGAGATTGTTACAAATCGGTATAAAGCGCAATTTATCCGCTATCGATGTTACAGACATTTAATATTACTTAATCTTACGGGTTTTTATCGTATAAAACATAACGAGAAATAACTTAAAACAAGCCACGTCTTTATATTTTCATTTGGGCTAAGTCATGCGTGCACAAGCTTGGTGCACACTGGCAGTCAAATTGAACCAGTCGTCAGTCTCAGTCACGAAATGGCTTGACGGAGGGTGTGGTTTGGGCTGACTGATACTGACGGAGATAATTCAAATGGAATTGAATTGGGAACCCTTGACGGATTGACGGAGCCTGAACGGAACACATTGCCAAGAAAAGTTTTATGAAAAACATGCATGACACTTTGTTATTTGATTTTTAATATAATACCTAAATACTGTTAAAGCCATACGAATTAACTGTATTTGCGCTGAAATGTTTTTAGTGCAGACAGTGGCGTAACTAGGGTGGGGCAGCCGGGGCACGTGCCCTGGCCGCCAACTTGAGGGGGGCGCCATTTTCATGTTTCACCATTAAATTACAGAGTAGGAAAAAGGATTTGAAAAGCAACTATGAGCTGGGAAATGTACTTGCTTGCTGATTGTGTGAAATTAACATTTAAGTTACTGTATACAAAATAGTATAGTGCCTTCCTTCCGCTTTTTTTTGGGGGGGGCGCCTTTTTCTTATTTGCCCTGGGCGCCATTTAGCCTGGTTACGCCCCTGATCCCCGCAAACTAACTTCGAGTTTAATTGCAATCACCTTGCGTTTACAGGTACAAGGAGGCGGGGTCTAAAGGAATTAGCCAAATGTGAAACAAAAAGGAACATTTTTGAGTTCGTTAGTATTATGTCTAGTTTGAAGTGCAGTTTGTGCGGGTCTAATGTTAGCGAAGGTACGTGGATCACTCTCTCGGTACGAGAATGAGATAAAGAAGATAACAGCAAAAGCAGTGTTTTGTTATCAAATTGAAAAGAATTCAAGGCGCGTAATCAGCTGTAGGACAGAGAGAGAGAGCACAGACATAGTGAGGTCACTGGGGGTTTCACGGTCACAACCTGGAGTTGGATCTATAGGCTGGGGTTATAAATGGGGTTTGGGGGTTGCTGATACAGCCTAACACTATTCTGGGCATTCACGAGATATGTTTACTAATTCTGCTCCTTACGCGTATATAGTCTTCAAAAGCTCCTTCTAAGCTGTTTATAAGGTTCTTCTAGGTCCTTATCTTAGTTTCTATGCTAGCTAATACCAAGGACAGCGGGCATCCGCATTAAACGGGGGTCGGAATTAACGCAAGGATGTATGCGTCGACAGGGGATTGGTTCTAGGCAAGTGTTCGCTTCCTTCTGCGATATGCTCAGTGTCGATCCGTTATATCTTTAAGAACAGAGAAATTGTTACTCATTTGCAGTTTTCCGTTAGTTACGAGCAGACGAACCTTGTGCCTTGTGCCATGTCAACGGGATACGATTTACTCTTGGAGAAGATTGGCCGCTATGGACCGTACCAGAAACGGAAGCTTATGTACATGTACATGGCACCTATCATACTCTTCATGCCCCGAGTAGCTTGGATCTTCCTGGGCGCCACGCCAGCCCATCGATGTCTTCTGCCCTTTGAAGAATTGGGCGCCAACTACACTCTATCGCCGGACATTCTCAATAAAAGCGTGCCTTGGGATTCCACAAACCAACAATGGTCCCAATGCTTCATGTTGGATCCCCATGGGTCTGCAAACGGAGGTGAAAATGCGATTAAATGTGAGCGGCATGTGTTCGACACTTCCGAGTATCAGTCGAGCGCTGTTATGGAGGTAAATCCAAAGCCGTTTTTTCACAATTATGTATTAATATTCGCTTCACTAGTGGGATTTGGTTTGTGACAGATCTTGGATGAGAGCCACCGCTCAGTCCGTTTTTGAAGGCGGAGTGTTCTGTGGCGCGACTATCCTAGGAATTCTATCAGACAAGTTATACAGCAATGATTTATGTATGGACTTGACCCGAGTTTGATTGTTCACAGAATTGGACGCAAACCTACTCTATGCGGAGCTCTTTTGGTGCAAACTGTAGCGGGTACCCTTGCTGGTATCATGCCGGAGTTCTACAGCTTTATGATCTTGCGATTTATCGTCGGTTGTGCCTCGGCTTCTGTGGCCACCGTCTTCATTTTAGGTATTCTTTTTTTGCGAATTGGCTCAGCGTAAGATTCAGCGTTGTATTTATATAGGTGTTGAACTCTTGGGGCCGCAAGATCGGTTAATTCCAGGCATTGTTTTCAACTATTTCTGCAGTGTCGGTTACATGTTGTTCGGAGTGTACGCGTACTTCATAACGGACTGGAGGTGGCTAAATACCGCGCTTAGCGTTACTGGACTTATCTTAATACCATACTGGTGGTAAGGCTTCGCAAGTACTTTCAACCCTGACCAGTTGGTTACGAAT
Organism: Lepidurus arcticus; assembly: GCA_003724045.1. Taxonomy (NCBI): domain Eukaryota; kingdom Metazoa; phylum Arthropoda; class Branchiopoda; order Notostraca; family Triopsidae; genus Lepidurus; species Lepidurus arcticus. The sequence goes on along the minus strand of RJJA01000296.1, from coordinate 16,025 downwards.
TATTAATTTCTATAACGTTTTGCAAATCTATGTTAATTTACAAAATCTTTTTTAATTACGTAGGGTATTGCCAGAATCGAACCGCTGGCTGATAGTGAAAGGTAAGTTCGAACAAGCAAAGCGTAATATACTCCAAGCTGCGAAGATGAATAAGAAGTACATCGATCCCGTATTCGTGGATCAGGTTATGCAAGAAACCCAAATCAGCGCCAATAACGACAGCAAGAAGAAACTAAAAGAAAAAACCTTCCAAGACATTTTGCGCCATTCCAAACTGCGCTTTATCGCCCTGAATCTGTCTTTCATATGGTATAACACAAAGTATTCCAAAAGGTTTAGTATCGCTGATCTCTGATTGTACTGTACAGGTTCATATGCAACGCAGTGTACTGGGGACTGTCCTTTAATGTGCCCAATCTAGGTGGCAACCTACTATTGAATTTTCTAATTTCCAGTGCAGTTGAATTCCCTGGATATTCTTCGCTCTTTGTCTTCGACAGATACATGGGAAGACGCATGTCTTTTGCTGGTTTGTGCATCGTAACTGGCTCGACGCTCATCGCTACGATACTCGTACCGGCAGGTGTATTACTATCAAACATTCATTTTATCCATTTATGAATTTTTATTTCGTTTATTAGATATGGCTTGGTTGAGCATAACTTGTGCAATGATTGGAAAGATGGCCATTTCTGCTGCCTACGCTCTGATTTATATCTACACAACAGAATTGTACCCAACTGTAGTACGTAACGCTGGCATGGGAGTTGCGTCCACCTCCGCTAGGATTGGAGGGGTGACGGCCCCTTACGTGCTATTGCTGGTAAAAATTGCTTCTTAATTGAAGTATGAGAACACTATGCAATGTTTGATTTAAGGCCGATATTTGGAAACCCTTGCCTATGATCATATACGGATGCTTAGCAGTGGTTGGCGGCCTTTTGGGGTTATTACTGCCCGAAACTAAGGGCAAACCACTCCCAGAAACGTTGGAAGATCTGGATTCGAAGAAAAAGTAATTTTAATTGTTATCATTGTACCGCTAATATCGATTCGTTGATTGTTTCTTACAGGTCAGTGGAGGAGATAGAACTTGCAAATAAACTACTCAGTCAATAAAAATAAAATTGAATGCTATATACAAACCCGTGATTTCGAGTTATATAATTAGAAATACTGAAAGATATGTATAGTAATAGACACGTGCAGAGAAAGGAACTTGAGCTCAGCGGCAACGCCATATATTCGTTTGTTGTGTTTTACTACAGAAATGTAGCGTTGCCGCTGAGCTCAAGTTGCTTTCTCTGCAACTAAAACATTTCA
>RJJA01000296.1:284-14652 GCA_003724045.1 Lepidurus arcticus | reverse complement strand
TTTCATGCATGTTTTTCATACAACATTTCTTGGCAATGTGTTCCGTTCAGGCTCCGTCAATCCGTCAAGGGTCCCCAATCCAATTCCATTTGAATTATCTCCGTCAGTATCAGTCAGCCAAAACAGAGCCCAAACGCCAAACCACACCTTCCTTCAAGCCATTGTGTGACTGAGACTGACGACTGGTTGAATTTGACTGCCAGTGTGCACCAAGCTTTAGCAATACCGTACTTTTTCTTTACTGTAGAATACAGAACGTGGCACCGTCATGAATTGTTCACGGAATGTGTTCATGTAAAAAAGATATTTACAGTTAAAACAACATTTCTGTGTAAAGTATAGTGACAACATAAACGTAAAATTGGTGAATGATTACAGTTGATAATGTCCTTGCATCCTTGGCACAATGCAACTTTTTCGGAATTGTTTCTGTTATCTCCAATCAGCCAAAAAATAATTGAAAAACCACACTTTGATTTTGTCCCGAAGTCAATATCCCACAAGGGTTTTATTCTCTTTTCCCTGACACTTTTCTTTTTCAAACCTTTTCTCTGTAACGACCCTTTATAACAGTGATGCTCCGTCTAGGTACTCTGTGCTGACAACATCTGCGGTACCGGTGTGTGAGAAAAATAATCTTCTTGCAAGTACGAATTACTAAGCACCGTAACTGCCAAAATCGGTTTACTTGACTCGGTTTACTAGATTCCGATCACAAGTTTCAATGCATGGTATCAGCCCTGGTAGTGGAAACACACCCAAAGACAAACGGGAAACTACATTGATTTTATTTTCATTTACTACGTTGAGTAATAGTGATAATATTAACATTCAGTGTGACCACGTTGGGCTCGATATAGGACTGAAGAATGCCAAATGTTTTTCTGCTGCGTTCCATTGTGTGGAACACGCAAGACTACCAGAGTTTCAGTACACGAAATTCCAGCACTTCAGCCAGCTTGGCTGAAAGTTATTTCGCGGGTTGATGCAAATGGAAATCCGTGAATTCCCGGTGACCGATCCCAAGTATGCGGTCTCCACTTTACATCACAGGACTACTACACTGATACTAAGAACAAAAGACTGAGAAAAGGCGCAGTGCCTAGTCAGTTCCCGAACTATCGTTCTAACAAGCAGCCTAGAATTTCAGTTCGTCGCTCATTTCCTAGTCGTAATAGTCAAGCTAATATACTACGAAACGAAGAACCGAAATGACCAAGAAAAGCAGCAAACACACCAGAACCAAGCTCTGAAACTAACGTACTCCACGAACTACCTACAAATTGAAATAAAAGCTCCACTGTCGATGTTGCTGTTCCACGGTAATTACGGAAACACGGGAAATTTGTTGTCAAATCGACGATCAACTCTATCGTGCGTCTAATTGTGCTGAGCTTGCGAAGAAGAGGAATGTTGTAAAGAATTTGAGGAAGAACGTAAGAGATGAGAGAAGCAGAACCGAAAAGCTGAAAACAAAAGTGGAAACCTTGCAGGCAGAACTAGGTGAATTCTTAGAAACTCAAAATTATTCAATCTCTATAAGGAAGCAAAAGAAGACTTACAGGTTGCATTTTTAATCGATATAATTAATGCCAGAAAGAAAAGGAAACATATAACTGGTCCCAGAAAACGTTGAAGGGCGTCTACTTTGGCGAACGACGTCTAGGAAAGGTTATGAGCATGTTAACCTGCTCAAACTACCTTCCCGTGCAACACTACAACGAGTTCATGGCTCCGTCGTTGGCGAAACTGACGTTAGCTCACATACTGCAAACTCTGAAGATGCTAGGTTTAGCTCACAAATCATCGACTTTTGGCTCGCAGACTGTAGGCGTTGAAGGTACTAATATCGTTGGTTCCCAAATTGCAGATACTGCGGAACCAAGCGGTGCAGTTACCAGTGATTCTGGCAGTAGCGAAAGTACTGTACAGTACCTATTAACACCCTCCCTGCAGCTTGAATATGGATACTGAATAGAAATGCCAAACGAAGAAGGTGAGGAAAGTGAGGCCATGGAACAAGCTAATGCAACAACATAGGCTGCGACCGTTAGATGGAGAAGGAGTCGTGAATGTCGAAAGTGATAAAAAAAATCCATGTTGATTCGAAATAATACAAAGTGCAAACGTTTTCCCAATGTGAAACCACGGCTAATATGTTTTAACGCTCAAAACCACACGTTCATTTGAGACAATCTACGCTGGAAATAGCACCAAAAATTCAACGTTGGAAACACAAGACAATAATGAATACTGCACAATTTATCTGACTTTTCTCATTTTGCGAAGAACTTTAGTCACTTCAAGTCTTCAACCCTGCTTTAACGACCGTAACACATAAAGTTTAAAAGCTGAGGTGAAAAGTTCGAAAATAACATTTTCTCCATTTTTAAAATAACCGCAATATCAACCAATGTCATTGTTTCCACTACTCCATGGCATGATTTATATGTTGCTCGTTTACTCACGTAACTCCTGGGAGACAAATGCAAAGCCCCTCTAAAGCCAAGTAACAAGATATAAACCACCAACAACATGACCATCAGTGGTGACTAATGAATTGCCATTTTTTACTGCCGATCTCTTCTTTGTTCCCCACACTCCCGTTGCCCTTCACAATTTCAATCCCCTCTCACTTCAGAAACTGCAGTCTACGTCCCCTCTCGTTCTTCGCGCTGTCTATATACTTGAGACACTTTATTTTGCTTTTTTGTATGGATAAGTTTTTGTCATGTTTTCAAAAAAGCCTTAATAAACAGGAGGCCCAACTGTTTCGGATAATCACCCAACTATGACCAAGGGGAAAAAATCAATTCGGCTGGAAGAGTGAAGACGAGAGAAAAGAAATAACTTAAACAAAACAGAGCTGCTGCTGGGGTTGGGCTTCTTTTCAAGACAAGTTCATTAAAAACCTTATTCACGCCACGCAAGGTATATAAAACATAGCTTGGCCTCATGAAACATGCTTTATCACGACGTTGGCGCCAAACCGCGTTGCGCTGCTTGTGCTGCTTGAGCCGACATTTTTATGGACCTTTGGGCTTGTCACCTGCCTGATATTTTAATCGCACCTCATTATCACCTTCAACCCAAACCAAAAGTCGTCTTTCTTCACGTACTTTGCCGTTAGCTAATGACTTCCTATGTCATTTTTTTCTTTGTTGAAAATGATAGTTTGTAGACTTGTACCGATACTTTGACTCATCTCGCCACAAACTCACTTGAAATGAATAAAACGACACGTATCTCCCACCCCGTGGAGTGTCGATTCAGTTGTCCTTTTGTTGCAAGTGTTTCGAATAAATAATTAACCTGTCACTTGCCACGCATCTCTCTGGGATTGACAGGCCTGCTGTTGTAAAGCTGTCGATCAAAACCTCTACACATTTTTTTTATCACGAAAATGGCCTCGCAGCTTAGGAAACTGAGTGTTTACATAATAATTTGACGAAGGGGAGTTAGATCATACCGAAATAACAAAAGGAAATTATCTTTTCATTGGAACCTGTGCGGCGACAAGCTAAGTCGCACTTCATTAGTGCTTATGAAAAGGAAATAGGACGTGCACCTTCCACTATGGGACAGGTGCTTCCCACGTAGCTTTTAGTAGCTTTGCCATAGCAGCAGACAAGCAATCTTGTGGGCAAAATATAAACGCGCTTGTATTTATGTCCCCTCCGCCAATGCTCACCCCACGTCCCTTGCCTATGACTAATACAGAACCCAAATTGTTTGGTCATAGATTCTATAATATCTTATGCTATTTTTTGGCGGGGGGAGGCCTCCTAACCATAAACTATTTCTTAGTAATGATAGTGTTACCGAGGAAATTATATTACCAAGGACCGAAGTCATGGTGTAGGAAATAGGGAATAGCCAATTCTATGACTGATTAGCTTCGCAGGAGTGAAACTGGGTACGGGTCCCGTCTCGTACCATTTATACAGTACAGGGGGACCAACAAGGGACGGCGAATCGGGTCGAAAAGGCGGCAGCCATTGCACCAATCTATATAACGATGTATGATAAGGCAGGACCTTGTAAGAGAAACTCCGTGAAAACGTTCCCATGAAGCCCGGGTAGTTTCATTAATCAAGTCGTCCAATCATCATCGTGTCATTATCCCATCAGAACGGATGTGCCGAGGTGTGAAAACAACTGGAAACAGGCCACTGTCTTATTCGTATATATATGCTCCCGACCCCGTACGAACCATGAGCAGAAAACCGTTCCATCAGTCCCAAGAAACCGCCAAAGCCATCATCATTAAGTACATCATCTTCTCGCTCACATCTCGTAACTTTCAACACTCCTTCATCTTCTTGGCCACAAGTCTGACAGTACAGATTTTGATGACCTTTTAACTCCGTATACATGATCTATAATTCCTACACGGTTCCCGCGAGATGACGTATCTGTAATACAATTTTGGGTATAACAGAAAATGGTGTTTTCGCTTTTTACTGGGTGTAAAATGTGTCCGCCATTAATTCTACACTCCCGCTGACAAAGTTGGACTTACATTCGGCTTTGCCGCCGCAGTAACTTAAGCCCTTAGTTCGGCGTGTTATTATATGCGGAAGGCTTTAGGTCAATCTCTGGCTGAAAAAGATGGGCTCATTTGCTTGCAAGACACGTGGCAAACTGATAGGGATCAATGATCAACGAGGGTGAAAAGCAGAGGGTGTCCTAGGGATTGTCAGCCTCTTTCGATTCCCAGAGATTCTCTAACGCTCCCTCCAAGCTTTCAACAGGCTTTGCGTTAGACGAGACAAGTGTTATTGTTCTGGTATTACCACCAAGACGAGCCCAAAGGTCTTCTATTTTTTCAACAACAAAGATCAAATTATTAACCTCCATCCTAGCGATGATACAAAGATGCCTTAAAGAAACGCAGCTCATTTAAAAAACATGATTGCCACTAGTCGGCATGCAGTATGCAAAACATATTAGAAATTACTTCGTCAATATTGCGCGTAATTTTAGAAAACAAATCTCGAGGTAGGAGAGTAAAGTTTAGTGTTATCGTAATGTTACGCAGCTCACGATTCACACGCAACCCGGACATGAAGGAGGGGGATATGTGACTATTACATGTGTATGTGTTTATAAACTAGGATTACTTAAAGCTTTCTTCATTTGATCCGTAGGTTCTGTTTTTTCCCGTAAAGGATCTGTGTGTTTTTTTTTTTTAGTTTCTCACCCCTTGAAAAAAGCCCCAAGCAGAAGCCATTCCAGCAATCCCCAGTGCGATTTGCGGCTGAGAGAATGGCCCAGATTTTTCACGTCCCTTGTCGTGCCCCTGATGGCAGACCTGGGATTTGACCCCCTCAACATGTCACCAACAAAACTCCCAACCCAAAAGGCCATCACAAGCCCCTCAACAATGTCGTCATGTGGCATCGAGCTCTACAACTTCTTGTCTCTTGTTCTTCGTTCCGGGTTTTCTTCTCTCTCCTATACCCACACCGCCCTCCTCTCCCGCCCTCCCTCCAACACTCAATATTGACTATATGGCTTTTCTAGTGGGAGCATCCTCCATCTCTTTTTCCTTTTATCGCAGTTCCCAGCCTCGTGCTGGTGTCTCTCCACTCCACAACAATCAGAACTTGTATTCTGAGTACTAAGGATAATGTTCGCTTTGCGTCAGATCGCATTACCGCTAAAACAAACTGCCATTAGGGATCAAAGCTACTTATAACCCTTTTCCTACACACAGGCCGAACCATGACAAATATATACACAACACATCTTGACTTTCTGGCTGCCATGTCGGGTCGCGTGCTACGTGTTTCAAATCCAATTACGCTCCAAACTACAACATGCACATCCCGTTAATTTCTCGAGAATCTTGCAAAACTTACTCTTTTTACGCTTTCTGGATTCTTCCACTCGCTTATTACCACCTTTTAGTTCGCTCCTCCATACGAGAATTCCCACGGAACTTACACGATTACCAGCGCCAAATTCCCCTAAAGTGGGCGTGACCAAGCAGGATCAATCCCGCCATACTGAAAAAGTACACTATGCTAATTCTGACAATAACAACAAAAATTCCTAGCTATCGTGATCTTCCCTAAGCTTCCGCATTATTAACAAAGCTAATAACCATTTCTGAGTGAAGTATTCTACTCAGGGGCGACTTCTTTCTCTGCTCTTGGTGGTTCGGGTGGGAGAAAAAGGGGGTGCTTAAACCCACCTCTAACTCGTATCCTCGCTCCCTTATCTCTACATTACAACGTATAAGCCCGGCTTTTGATTCGATCAGCGGCTTCAGTGATAGCATTTGCATATCAATGAATCTCGCCAGCTTTTTCGTCCCTTCCTTCCCCTCTACCCCCCCCCCTTTTTTCTCTTACTCCGCCCCCCGAAATTATTTTGCATACTTTGTTTTTATCTTTATACTTCTCACAGCTCTCTATAATGTTAAAAAGGAAAAACGCTAGTAAAAAACAAGAACTCTTAAAGCATAAGATAGCTACGAAAGCAAAAGGTCAGACTAACCTTTAACCTGGTTGTTGGACCTCTCCAGATTGTCTTATGGGAGCGATTACGAGGCTGGCCAAGTCCGAGCCCCCGAAATTGGATTTGGGGACACGATGACCACTTTGTCTCACTTTGGTCAACGCCTTGGCCCCATAAAAACAAATGACCACTCTGGATTCAAGCGAGTCACAGCCACGGCAACACTTGTTCCCATTTTCTCTTTGGCGCGATAGCTCCCTTTGGTCCCACCACCGTGCGAAAATTTCTTGCCAGCTCACACATCTCTTTGCCCGTTCCTGACTTCTTTTTCTTTTTTTAGCAAGATGTATACCCTGTAACGTGCATGGTAAGCTTGGGTCCCATACTCCCGGACTGTGGAGGTGTTACGTGTTATACATCGTTTTTAACTGCTTGCACATGCGAAATACAAAGAGATAAAACACGACGGGTGGTCGAGTTCGTCTTGCCACCTCATTATACCAAAAAGCACGTAATTCAATGGGAAATGGCGGCGACTTTACAGCATCTGCTGGTTGCCGCGTCTTCCCATAGCGGAAACGGGTTCCGCCGTTTATCCCTGTCTAGTTCTATCTATCATATACAACTATATACCTTGAGAAACAAGATAATTACAGTTAATGGGGGGTACTTTTATTACTTCGTGAGTCGCTAAATGCCACCTCCTTTCTGCACAGCATACTTGCCAATGCGGACCTGCACTGTTATTCCTCAGTTTTCCTATTAAAATAAACACTATTTAGATTACAGAGCTTGAAATAAGCACCAAGCATAGCATTTGCCCATCTTTTTGAGTGTGGGTTCTGCCCGGTATAATTAGCATTCAGAGCACTTTTTTCTTCTTTTTTTAAGGGATTTTTGCTCTCAGAAGCAAAGATACCTTCCTTTTTCGTAATCACTGTTTTTTATTCAGGCGCAGCAGCGTTTGCGGTGGCCCAAGCAAAAATAACTTGAGAAGGTCCCTTTTCTCTCGCTTCGTTTAGCGCTCCCAACTCCAAAAAATGACAAGCTTCCTGTTCAAAATGGAAAATAAGGGACCTTAATTGTATGGCTTGCAAGACAATGAAGCGATGTGCTGACTCCTTTAGCAGACTTTATCTTCATTACGGCCTAATAAAAATGTGTAAGGCGTAAAAAGCCAAGATTGGATCCTCAGACCTTCGCGGATCGCACATGTATATGTAGACCTAGCTCTTTCTTTTGTGGCCCTAAATCGAGTGTGTAAACTGCAGACCATCTGCTAGATAGGCGATGCTCTAAGTAGCTTGTTACGCTTCAACACAACCTGGTTAAATTGCCTTAAACATGCGTGCTGTTAGCTCGTAAGAGAAATGGTGCCATATTTCACAGCTAAAAGGACTCGGAGAGGTTGATTAGGACACTTCCTTGGGTTGCATTTCCGTGGCACACAATCAACTAAAGAAGCTTTTCGGCGCGCAAGGTTGGACGCTCTATACGACAACAACAACTTTAAACTTGTTTTCTTTCTCATTTTTTCTTTTATGTGTAAACTCTTTTTATACCGTTTGGCTGGTTTACACACTTGAACGGTCAAGAGGTCTGAAAAGGTGAAATTGAGAATGGGAAAACCTATTTGGGGATACCAGGACAGCCTTCTAGCTCCAGCAGCGTCGACCAAAGATCGGTGACGTCGCGGGACCGGGACGGCGTCGATGCCATCCACCGACATCATCCATCATGGACACCAGTCATCGCACCGATGGAAAAGTCATTGAATTCGGCGGGCCAGGAAATGGAAAAGGGCACTGGAGTACAAAAAAACGATGCTACTCCAAGAGCACGATAGTCACCAGCCCTTAATCCCTTTTTGTACTTCTACAACCCCAAAGCGCTTTACAATGGGAGTTAAAAGTAGCTATTGTTGTAACCTAATTACCCTTGCTATTTGAAATGGCTGTTGTACGAAAACTAAAGAAAAAAATCGAAAGTAGAAGGGAAGCTATTTCGCTACAGACTGATTGAGTCATTGTAAACTTCAAAGTGTAACGCAAACGGCAAACGGAACAAATAAAGGGGATTCAACATTGAATTCGAAACGTTGTAAGCGAATTTATGGAAAATGTTAAGAGCGCATAGATTCGGCAGCTTTGGCAAACAACAATTAAGCTGTTCAAAAATCACTCAAGACTTAATTTCGCTATTCGAACTGTCCGCCCCTTTTTTCTTTTTTTTCCCTTTTTAGGTGCATGGGTTTTGCTTCGCGCCAGGGAAAACATCTTCTTCGGCATTGGCTTTTGGCTCACGGGTATATAAAACTCAAACCTGACAAGCAAACCTTCTTGGAGAAACAAAACCATTAGAAAAGGTGCGCATGCTGCACACATACGTAAAGCTCGGAGCAAGTTCAGGAGGGCTTGTGGCACCGCCTCCCAAATGTCTCGAAAAGACTTTTGCTTCGAGGCCAGCTGCTTGTAAAAACAGTACGTTATAGAGCTATTTTTCTATCTTAATCTATTCCCGACGCTACCTATAGTTTCGGGTCTCTCTGGTATTTATCTACAGTTTTCCCTTGAAGGGGAAGGGGACCGAAGAAAAATCGTTTGCCTTAATAGCAACCTGACGCTCATTGGCCAGCCTATAGGTCCCTATTACTTCGTTTCCTATCAAAGTTCTATGGTTTGGGGTTTCCCCCACTTCTATACAGTGTTGGAGAGAAAAAGGGGAGACGACAAGGGTAAAACGTGCAAGGTGGCTGCTGTTGGGTGTGTTGGATATCTATATATATAAGACAAGGGCTGGACATAAATCAAAGTTGACATGTTAATTTTCACAGTCCAGCACCTTTGCATGCGGCGGGGATGAACCGACACAGAGAAAGCGGAAACTGTCAAAGAGCACCCCGCATCAATAATCTTCGCCTCTTCCGAGTCCTCTATGCGTCTCTCCACTCATATATATGCCATCAGGCAAATCTCCTCAGTGCATTGCACAGCACATGCCAAAACCATCAGCATATGCAGAACGACAGACCGCAAGACGATAAAGCACAAATCTATACCGAACGAAATGAATAAAAGCCGTTACTCTTTGGAGGCTGGGCTTACATTTTTAACGGACTTTTCAAGCAACACAAGTCTTTACAACTTTAATTCGTCTTAAAGCTATATCCAAACAGATAAAGATTTAGTGATTACGACCTTTGCCAACTGAATACGCAATTCAATTTGATTTTGAGACCTCGTGATTGGTAAATGTAACAAGATTGGTAAGGCACACATACAAGAGACGTCTGAATTTCCGGCAAATTCCTGTGCAACAACTCCTTAAACGCAATAAAAGACGAACAAGGAACCAGAAACGGTTTCGTGCTGCTACATCGTTGAATGCAACCGATAGAACAATCTCACAATTGCACAGTTTAATGGGACAATCAAGTTTGGCGTCTTGATGGCTTATTCGCTGAGCTTTAACGGTTTGATCACGCAAACGTTGCCACTCGGAACGAGAACAAATACGACGTGCTTTGTATAAACTCGATCAATTATCCACTTTTAACTACAGTGTATCCTGTGTGCCCTTAACCACCTCCATAGAGAAAAACAGAGGGAAAAAGAAGAATCCTTGTTGGTTTCTAAGCATCCAACGTATTTTAAGAAAGAAAAAACACACACGCCGATTTGACGTTTCATCTTTCATTTGGATCGCTGTCTGAAATTCAGTTTCTTTAGCTTTTGTGGTTATCAAGAACCCCAGAGCCTTGATTAGGTAATTAAGGATTTTTGGTATAATACAACCCGTAGCCAAGGTTTTGCTATCTCGTTGCTAGGGTTAGGGCTCTCAGGATTGGGGAAAGACACCAATGAATTGTGACAGGACCGTGTCATTAGACCCCACTCAAACCGAGCCAGTTAATTAGCAGGGAGCCCCCGGAACGCGAAGCCCTAATAATCTCCTTTTCTTGTTCTCTATCCCGTGTTTTCACATGCCTACGAAATTAACTCCCACTTAATAAACATATGGCCGCAGCCAACTCCCGTGGGGCTTTTCATTTCTTGCATCTTGCCTCTGCCAATTACAAAGACGGAGCAGCGCGAGAGAGGGAGAAAGAGAGACATATTCCGAAATACAGAGAGAAATAACAAGGTAGACCTGCGCGCCTCGCGCATCAAAAGTTTCCGGTGGCTAAATTAACTGTAAGCTTTACGTTAGGACCCACTCTATGTAATTTTCAACAATGAAATTACTATCTTCCGTCCTCAGGAAAATAAATCAGTGTTCAATCGTGATGACACGCGTGATTATTCTAAAAAACAAAACAGAAAATATGCTTGTGCCCCTTGAGATAATCAAAACCCTTAGGAAACTTGTACGAGACGAGATCATGATTTTCAGATTATCGGTTAAGATTAATCATTCCATTACCGACTTTGACACAGGGAATTCCACGAATAACAATAGTACGCCTAAGAACCGGTGTTTGTAGTGTGTGTCTTAACCTGCTGCGCTGGTGGACAATGAAGGATTAGGTTAGGTCAAATTGACCTCAGCTGTATGCAGCGCGCTGTATAGCGTCTCGATTCCGCATAGACGTTTCCAAGCAAGCTCACGCGATGAAAAAGGGCGTGTCACCCTTATGGAATGCGAAACGAAGACCTGCATGTAAATTACCCCCCGACAAACCTTCAACAATAAAAACTCGGATCAAACCCTTTTGACACTTAAAGCCATATATATCCCTCGTGCCTGATCAAAAGTTTAAGCTTGGAAGAATGTTTAGCAAATATGCAAAAAAGCAATGATACTCCGACCTTCGCACGCATAAACCTTCCAAACTGTCAAAAACAGCATATTTTCAGACCTCATTCTCTCTCTCTCCGACAACATGAATAAAAATCTTTTTTATCGACAGTGACATTCTATAAAAAGAAGAATGTATTTTCCCGGGCCTTAAAAGAACAAGAAAAAAAGGAGAGAGGTATACATTGACTTGCCAATTAGGCTCCTAAAGTCGTGTATGTATAGGAATAAGACATCTTCCTTAAGTGCTTTCAATGTTAAACGCAATTTTCTTGAATGTTGTAGGACCTAACACTTTGGCACCTTGTTACATATCCCATCAGCCTCCTAAATTTGCAAGGGTAATGGAGATCCTATGCAGTTTTGATCTCTCGCATTTCGTTTCCTTGCAGCCAAGTTCTCTTCCCGAGTGCTGGTAAAGACGGAGAGATGCGGGCAGCCGAGTAGCGTCTATAGGACCCAAGTTCGCTGCGTGAAACGCGCGTGCATGGTCTTCGTGCGAGAAGCCCCAGCGCGAAAGACGACAGGAAGCTGCGTATGAATCACTCGGCCCCCAAAAGATTTCACACCTGGAAAGGGCTAACGAGACTTCGCAGCCCTGGTTTTCTCCTATTCTTTTCCCCCCTTATTCCCCCGTTCGCTGATGAATTCTGGTCCCTTATGAAGTTATAAATTCCACTAGGCTTATGCATTAGGTGCATCACCAACAACCACAACTCCTCGCAACATGCCATAACCACAAAAGAAAAATAAAGAACCCAAGGAATTCCTGCCATAAATTATTTTTCCTCGACCCAAGAGAGCCAAACTCTGCTGCGTCTTGCCTTTTAACTTTGGCGTATAGCAATTGCAATGAAAAGAGATAATGAACGTTTGTGTACTAAATTAAAAAGATAAGACATTTCGCCTTCCCTTAAATTAAAACTAGAAAAAAATAAATAATTTACGCGTTTTCAAAAATATTAATAATAATAATGTTAAACAATCAGTGGGTTTCACCGCTCAGCTTGTATCCTGCATAGGAAATCACACGCATGAAAGTTGCACAGCTCAGCTAGAAACACAGATGTTTCAGGGAAGCAGAAGCTGCGGAACTAAATGTGTACGAACTAAATCTTATAACCCATTGACTGCAATCTAAATAAAACCCTCCCACCCCATACTGTAACTAAACGCGCACCATTGGGAATCATTCGGTCGAGCCAAAAGATCTTTACGTTACGATAGTATTCAAGGCGAGAAATGAAGTAAGTAACCCGAAACCTTGCAGCCGCATACAGGACCGCGTGGGTGACGGGATAATTACACCACATATGTCCTCCCCCTTAGCACACGTCTGTACGTAGCAGTCATTTTGAATATACAGGTCCCAACATTATTCCGTGTCTACCCCTGCCTGACTACAAAAGGACCAACGCAATGTTCACACATAATACCCCAAGTCCTAACGAAAAACGAAACAAAAAGAAAGAAAGAAAAAGCGAGAGAATTATAAAGGCCTCTTGTTTACGCTTCTGGGGACAAAGCGTGAAACAAGCTCTGACTTTGTGGTGCTGAGTTAAATTCCACTACAAATTAATCAAACTGCCGTGTCCCTTAACGCGTTTTACTTTTTTTTCCATTTCATTTCATTACGCTAGCGCCGTTTGGGAGTCAGACTTATTATCTTAGTTTTCTCTATGCGTTTGAAAAGGAATTGAGACGTCCAAGGTGTGTAACATTTGCATAGCAGAAGATGTCGGCGTGGGGTTCTCCCAATTCATCACCGGCGCGCACACCTTAGCAATGAAAAGAAAAGTCTTGGCCTCTGCGTCATATTATACTCTGGGCTTGGACCCCTGCGCTGCGCACTTTTGAAGGGGTTCCAGGTATATACCCCGAGTTATGCATATGCTAAAAACTCCTCCCTATCCGTTGGTCATATATAGGAAGCTGTGGGGTTTTGCAGTTGGGATGGTTGGGATTTTTCTCGTCCGTCACTGCAAGGTCTCTCCCATTACCTGTCAAGACAGGCGAGAAGAAGTCCGACTAATGTCTTTATCACAGGAAACCCAAAAGGGTGTCAGGCCCGACACATCCAGAACTGTATGTGTTGTCTATATACACACAACTATGAAGAGGAGGTGGGAAAAAACAACACCTTCAGTTACTTGAGCATGTCTGATAGGTCAGCTTCTATCGACTTAAATGAGAGCTGATCTTTCCATATGTCCTTCGAAGTGTACATATGTATCTTCTGCGGGGAGACCCCATGAAGTGCTTTGGAACGAAAGGTGAGCAAAAATATCGCTGAACCCTTTTATTCTTATCCACTTGACGCCTCCCTGCTGACAATTTATCTCTTTCGATAACCGGCGCCCCGCTCTGCGCCAAAGGCTTTGGGGCATAAAATGAATATCGTTTATAGCTTAACTCGCAACCAGCAAGAGACATGCCAATAGCCATCGGCAAACCCCCTTTTTTATTATGATTAGAGGTGTAAAAAAATGCAGGATAACAGATTGCAATCAAAGCTATCATTAAGTAGGACCCGCGAGGACTTCCAAGCGCCTGTCCATTTATCGGCCACAAAAAGATTAGGGACAAATAAGAAGGTGAAAAACCTTAAATGACTTCCATCCATTCCCGAGACAGAATCGCTTCGTAACTTAATTTAACAATATACAAAAACCTATCGCACTTTTGGCTGTCTTTGGGACCTATCTTGATCTTGATGGAATGCTATGGCTATTATGCATGGCATGTAAATTGGCTTTCGCACTTTTTGATATAAACAGATTGAAACGGCGATCCTGCTATAGGGGAATTAAGCCACCCTGGTATATTCATCCAACAAATCAATTTTCCGTACCGACTAGATAAAAAAATGTATATAGAAACGTTTAAACATGAATATACCTGTAACTTATTATACCTCGTAAGCTGCGCAATTTGGGCCGTAGGCGTTTTCGGATCAATGGCGGATAGCTAGTTTTTACTTTTCCGCATTTATACACTTAAAAAGAAGAACATGGCACCTACCAAGGTTGCACTGTTAAAAAGGGCCCCTAAAACCGGGGTGTAACGACCTCCTAAAATTGGTAGTTACTACTCAAGATGGGTACCT
>RJJA01000295.1:48170-73084 GCA_003724045.1 Lepidurus arcticus | reverse complement strand
AATATGTGGATATCGTTATGGAGAAAAAAATGGGGGGGGGTTTTGACCCCCCCCTGGGTATCGGCCTGTTTTTTTCTTTTTGTGGAACTAATATGTTGGTCCATAATAAAGATATGAAGCAAAAATATATCTGCATAGAAATTTCATCTCGTCGGAACCTCTGCCTTTTCGTTTCTGTTTACCTGCAAGATTTCCTGAAAGACAGCATCAGTGATGACGTGGCAGTTCTTGAGGAAGATTTTCCGGATCTTGTGGCACGCATGCAGCAATTGTTTGAGCATTAAACTTGGGACATTGACTCCCGGCACGGCCCAGAATTCCACAACTTCCAAATGTTGGAAAATGCCCGTGCAGAAGACGTCCATTGGCTGGAAGTAGCAAATTTCTGCCAGTGCCAGTTTTACCAACTTGGGACAAGCTAGCCCAATAGCTTCTCTCGCAATTTAAAAGCAATATTACTTCTAATATTAAACGTTTATATTTACGTATATGGTTTATATCAATCTCAAATGTATCTAAAAATATTTCTGTTCTATTTCGCGGTTACCTGTTATATCTGCACTGGTGAACCGGTTCAATATGAGATTCTGCAATCGGTGACCACAGACTTGCAAGAGGGGCAGGATGGCTTCATCAAAATCCAAACTTAAGCTGGAACTATTGGTGAGCGACAATTCCGTCAATTGCGGCAATTCACTCAGAAGTAACAGCGCAGAATTGGGTAAAAAACCCGCTACGAAAGCTACGCTCTGCAATTCTGGACATTTTTCCACTGCTGTGCTTAACCCTAATTCGCTGTCGACTTCTACGCAGGTATTGAGGCTCCGCAAACCGTAGTTTACAATATCCGGGCTTCTAATGTTCGATTCCAAGAGATTTAACACCTCAAACACCTTTTGAATAAATGGAAAGAAATGAACTAGAAATGAAGATGTCTACAGATTTGGAATGGAAGTAAAACTTGAAAGACTGGTCCAAACCTGGAAAATGTACTCATATTCGAGTTCTTTCAGTGCAGGCAAGTTGTGCAGAAGTTGAAGAATCCCTTGAGGGGTTGCCCGGGTTTCCAGGAGGTTGAGGCGCCGAACATTTCGCATTTGCATGCGAGAAGAGCAGGCCAGGGCCAGGGTGTTGAGCCCTTCATCCGTGACAGGCGTGGCGCTTATATCCAATTCACGAAGTAATGGACAGTGTGCACTAATTTGTCCTATAACCTTTGGAACAAAGAAATTTAAAAGAGAGAATTTTATCAAACTTGGCTTTTATGGCCTCTGTATGTGGAGAACTTTAAACTTAAAATTGTTTTGTCATAGAATAGTTATTAGGACCAGTGCTGGCGGTAGGGGGCAGATGCCCAAGGCGCCAAGCCGACTCGATTTTGTTCATTGTTGACAAAAGGGCTCCGACCGGGTTTTCCGCCGGTATTGCTTAGAAGTATGTAGGGGTATATGATCACATCACAGCTTATGACCACAAAGTCTAAAGGTTTGCTTAAGGTATCAAGAAATTGCTTCAAAATTGGAACTGGTACTATGTGGATGAGTTTGGTATAATATACGTATACAGTATATGGTATAGAAACAAGATAATTTTGATCTCTCGAAGCAATTTTATGACCACATAAATAAAGCTTGTCGTAATGGTAAAATCATAATATAGTACATAAATTATATTAGTGCTGTACTTATTTAAAATACTGAACTTATTTGTAATAAATAAATTTACTGGAAAATCTTAACATTTATTGCGGGCGTAAATGCATCCTGTGCAAATGAAAATATTACAACTAAAAACCTGGATGTATGTAACCTTAAGCCTGGTGGTCAACATACACACAACATACGACTAGTAAACAAACCAGAAAATTTCGGTGTAGGCCTATGTCGGTTGTGCCTGCCCAAAAGTTGAGCAGCGCTCAACTCGTACATGTCAGAGTGCTTATGTCGGTTTGTGCCGAAATTTTCTGGTTTGTTTGTCGTATGTTGTGTATATTTACATAAACGATACTCCATTGTGCACCAGGCTTTAGGCTGCCACTATATTTTTGTTTTTGCTAAACAAAAGGCTGCTTAGGTAATCTATATCCGATATGCATAATACATAAGCAATTCTCCCAGGCAATGAAATACAAAAGCTTTTAAAACTTTAAATAACAATTATGTTGCTTCTATGAGAAGATCGAGAACCTTGGATCCACCTTGGATGCAAGACCGTGATTTTATATTGGAATAATAGAAACTTTTTGGGAGCAAACTTTAAGTGAAGCAATGCAACACTTCGACTCCCATATTCTTGACAAGGAACTTTCTTGACAAGGAAAATGTTGTTTATGTACCTGATCAGTTGTCAAGGTCATTCGAAGGTTGAGACTGACAAGCAACGGAAATTTGCTGCAAAGCCGATACAAGTGGGGTTCGTTAAGACGGTTTTCGAGGTAGGATAAATTCAAGTCGGTCAATGCCTATAAATAGAAGAAGAGGAGCCCTGGTGTCTAGTATCGATTCTTACTTTTTGCTATTTTTTCCAATTTTTTTTAATGTATGTTTTTCTAAGTAGAGGAAAACTGGAAAATTCACTTGACAACGATTTTCGATGAATTCGAGAGCATGGTTCACGTCCCCCACGCCGTTAGCCAAAGACAACTTTTGCAGTTGGGGCTGTAGTAATAAATGGTAGGCCATCCGATTAACAGAGCGCTGTTCGGCGACCGTGTCCAACAGTTCTTCCAACAAGGCTGGAGCTGAAATTTAAAATATCATAAAATCATACTGTAGTCTTAAAACACATTCTCAGCTTTGGTTTCATATCGAGTCCATACAATTCAGTTTCAGAATGGAATTACTAATTACGCTTGGATATAATAGTAGTGTAAAAGTGAGAAATTCGATCCGAATGAGAAATAATCGGAATTTGAATCCACAAACCTTTGTCTTATTGTAGTGAAATGGTGAAATATTGTTCATTGCCTAAGACTGATTACAGGTGCAATTACTTTGTCACAGTTATTGGAGTAATCTACTTCTATACTTTGTTGTAATAATTTCGTCAGTAATTGTAGTAATTCTGTAATTTATTTGAACAATTTTCTTTTAAAATAAAATGCGGGCAATAAATTGAAATAGAGCGGTTGTGCTACTTTAGGTTATTTGAATAGTTTGGAAAGGCAGTTACCCCTTTATACAATCTCTTCTTTGATTTATTCTCAATTAACTTTATTGAACAAAACGCTTATTTAAGAAAACCCATATATGTGTCTGTCGTTTGTAGACTCGTTAAAAGTTATCTCTTTTAGCACATCTTTTTGTGTGTATTCTACGTCGCCGAGGGACGGAGCTTTCCAGTTTCTACGTTTATATGGAAGCTACAAAACTCTAACGCTTTTATAACTGCTGGGCATTGTTTCATTTCAGCTCTCGCGATATGCACAGCACTGAAACTAAAACTATTCCCCATATGAAACTGCTCCCTGTGTCAAAACTTTGGTCGGGGGGGGGGAAGTAAATTGTTATGCGTTGAGCTTTACTGAAAGCCAACGTGAATATGATCTTGCTCCGCATATCGCCCAACCACCCTCCCAAATTGCCTCGGTACACCCACTTCTCCCCCCTCCTTCACCCCCTTCTTTGCTAATTAATGCAGGTCTTATCAGTTGAATGCACCCCGACTCGGCATGACACGGCTAGTGTATTGTAACGCAGCTTTCGAAGATTTTCAGGCTTCACTGCTTTTCACCCCCGAAATGTTGAGGGGAGGGCAGGGGAGGGTTACGGGGGTTATAAACTTGGAGAGTCTCTTGAAACACGTCCTAAATTCTATCCCCCAATTCTCTTATAAAATCAACTCTCGGTTTTTGCTTAAACGCTCGCTCTAATTAACGCTCTATTTTAGATCCCTCCCTTTTGACCCCGTCCTCCCCGTCCCCCGCCTCCTGTTCGTCGCTAATTAAACTGTCAATCTGGCGTGGTCGCTCATTGATTTTCGTTTCTGTTGGGGGCTTTGGAACTGACTTTCCTTTGACTCTTTGGTTCTCCCTTAAACTCTTGAGAAAAGTTGGGGTGGCGGTTAAACCCCTCCCCCTTTATCAACTTCTTCATTCTTTTGCTTTAATTTTTAGCACGAAAAGTGGTAAAAACTATAGATAATGAAGCACACGAAATGACGAAACCCTTTTACGTCTTCCGGGGAAATTGCTGTTGACTCGACTGGGTTTCTGGTTCGGAACTGATAGCACCTTTTTCCAGCAAAAAACAAACCCAAAAACACGTAAAAAAAATTGGAAGTATTTTAAGGGGGTTGGTATATACCAATTTTAGATTCTATTCTTTCCTTGTTGGGCTGCGAAATTTTGGGCCCATGCGGTAGTTCTTAAAGGGATTTTTCGGAGAGAAGAAGAGGAAGAGGGAGATACTTACGCCAATCGATAAAAGGGCCAACAATGGTCACATAAGTGCCGTCTTCAATCATGTCATGTATCGCGTCACGGTCCCGAATGCCCAAGCCAATCGAGAAAAGGTGTCGTGCTATACTTGCCAATGATGCTTTTCGCAATGACAAGGGTTTCCTTAAAAGGGGCATATTGTTGTTTCCACTTTAATTAGCGAAACAAATTATAGAAACTGTGAAAAAAGGAAACTTTAATCACTCGCACGAAACCGCGAAGAAATCCATGGAGGGCAAAATCTGATCAGAAATGGATTATTCCGCAGATATTTTTTCGGAGATGTGAATATTGCCACTGAGAAGAATGAGAAGCAGCTAACCAGCGTTTAAAGGGCACGTAAAATGGTGCATTTGGCACCGAACAAAGTTATTTTCGGACAAGATCAGCCTCCTCGAGGATACACGTGGTCTTATAAAGTAGTTTCCAAATCGGCCGCCAAGCCGTGACTCAGTCATTATACCTGTAAACATTGAAAGTTTGCGGAAATTGTCCCATCTGACGTCACATAAATCACATCTGCAACAGCCTAACTTAAGAGATTTAGAAATTCAACGCAGTTGGGCGAAATGTACCGAGAACGAAGGATGTGACAATACAATATATATTTTTCTGTGGTTTTATCGAGAAATAAGACATTTACCAATACTAACCATGAAAGAAATGATTTATCTAGTGAGAATTTATTAAAAATTCTTGAATAAAAACCTAAAATTAAAAATGCAATATCTTAGGACAATTGAAATACCGTTTATAGTGACGTCACGATACCTTTTCTCCACTAAAATAAATTGAAGGAACTTATAATAAATCTGAATCTGAATTATGAAGTTGTATTTTTATTGGATTGCGAGTAATCCCAAGCAATCTGGAATCATGTTTCTCATGGAATAACTTGCAGGAGAACAAGTAGAAAATTAGCCTTTCGAAACTTATACTCCGCCCTTGTTGTCGAGCATTGCAAAAACAGTCCTGGCGTAGCTTCAGCAAAACTTCGGAGGAAAAAATGTAGTCAACTTGTGACTAATGACCAAGGGAGAGAAAAAATGACTAGCAACGACACTTCTAGGACGTCACGATCTGGAACCCAAGAGTTAAATTATGTATTTCGCTTAGAAGAAATATTAAATGTATTTCACTTGTCGCTCTGAGACACGAAATTAGAGTGACTAAGAATATAATCAAAGCAATGTACAATATGAGAAGCAGCGTTTGTCCATAAGTAATAAGAAAACACACGAGATTCTAACATGAATATTAAAAAAATAGCTGTCAACCTGAGTTTCAATATCGGCTAAAATTCGTTTAGGCCACAGTAAATAAAAGGCGATATTTAGGGTCTGGATTTAAACAACCTTTGATTCACTCTTGTTTTACTACGATGCTGGAAAAGCTTTACTGTGGCCAAGGATTAGTAATGTAGGAAAGAAGTTGGTTGGTTAATTATCTTAATCTCGTCCTTGTAGCGCTACGGGGCGTGACCCATAGCAGACGGTAGTCTATAGCCTATACAGTCTACTTACTCCAGTCTGTCCTATTTCTTCCGTCCAACGCTTTGGAGGGTGTGTACGGGTGAAATTTCCCCCAAAAGGTCCGTTTCTTGGCCGCAGCAATGGCAGCAATGTACAAAAGGTCAGTTGGGTTGGTTGTGGGGGGAAATGTACGAGTGTGTCAAGACCACTACAAGTATAGAACCCCTATACGATCGATATAACCCTTTTAGTAACAATGCCACCGCTACTTAAAGAAAAATCGCCAAGGAAAACCGCAAAAAATATTTTGATTTGTTTTCTTTTTTTTTAGATATTTGTTGGGGGCTTTTTGGGGGAGAACGTTGAGATGTCTTCTTCATTTCCACAGACTTCTCTCATTGTCCGTTTCGGATGCCGCTTTGCAAAAGAGCGAGAAGACCCTATTGTTGTTACCCTTTTTCGGCTCGTTTCTTTTCTTTTTTTTCATTCTCGTCCGCCAAGGGAATGCGAAAGAAGGCTCGGAATGAGGATTACAGATGAAGAAGCATTTGGCTCCCAGTCAATAAGCTGAAAGCAACTTTGGGGATGTGTCATTTGCATAAGTTCCTGGAGTGCCTTCGCTTGGTAAAAGGGCGAATGCAAAGTTAAGGCGGTAATTTTTTACTTAATTGAGCTCATCGTTGCCGAGCGTGGAATTATGTGTGTTCTAAAACCTGTCATTATTAATGTCTGAACCAGGAACAACTCCAGCGTGAAAACTTCTTTTCTTCTTGGATTTCTCGTGCACTGGTAAGCGCGCTGCTAGAGCCATCATCCGCATCTGTTTATCTTGGCATTACAAGGAGGCGGGACTTAGTTATCACATTCTTCAAAACTGTCTATAGCCTATAGGTACAGGTCCTAAGACATATACAACAACACGGCTTTCGGACGAATCTTTTCGATTCTCGAATTTACTTTTTTTTATTGCATACCAGTTTAGGCCGAAGCCTGTTACTATATGTAATTTATAAAAAAAACAAGTTAGTCAAGTACTGTACATTTAAACCTTCAATATCAGGTCTAGTTATGGTCTAGGCAAGGAGGACCCTGACTTAAAGGGGGGAGTAAGGTTTCAAAATGAAAAAATATATGTTATAGAAGAGACCAAACTACATGTTCTGGCTGAAGAAACCCTATGTCAATTATGCATATTAACCTAGTAATTAATTATTTAGTGGTTTTAGCTCCGCCCCTTTGGTCCAAAATTCAAATTTCCCTATCCTTATAACTCGGGGACAGTTGGCCGGAGACCTAGTGCCTTTATCTATTAGCGCATTCAAAATCGGGCCTTCTATTCATAGGGGCGGCACTATTATCGTTATTTAGAATGCTTAAACAAGTCTATATGTGCTGTGGTTAACTTACAAACTCAATCACAAAAACTGACTTTTTCTTCGCGCCATCGCCCGATCGGCGTAGCTTGCCGTCCGGCCGGGTCGAGACCCGCGCCAAGAGCCTTTGGGCAAGTTTCGGTTGGCTTCGCAGTCGAGAGCCCATCCCCTGGCAATGGGACCGCACGAGGCGGTTCCCACTATGCGGGTACCGCTCGCTGCATGGCGTTCAGCGGAGCCCGCAAGTCGCGGCGCGAAGAAAAAGTCAGATTTTTGTGATTGAGTTTGTAAGTTAATAGAAACACCTAGAGACTTGTTTAAGCTTTCTAAATAAATATACTGGTGCCATCCCTATGAATAAAAGGTCCGATTGCGGCGGTTCCCACTATGCGGGTAACGCTCTTCCTGTGTGGCGTTCAGCGGAGCCCGCAAGTCACGGCGCGAAGAAAAAGTAATCTTTTTGTGATTGAGCTTGCAAATTAACCAAAGCGCCTACAGACTTGTTTGAGCATTCAAAAGAAAGGTCACGGTACGGTCCCTATGAGGACGTATTTTAGGCGGAAGTTTTGGATTATATTATTCTTGGTCTGTTATTCATATTAGTTGGCTAACGCTTGCTTTATATCGTCTGCATTTAATTGTTAATAGTTACCATGGCCAAAGGTAAGCTTGTAAACCGTATCAGATAATTTGAATTCAAACGTGGGGCCAGAATCGCCGCTACGGTCGCATGACTTGAATTCTGGCGCCAAGAAAATGTGTAATTTTTATAGGAGCTAAAACTGTGAAATAGATTTAAAAATAATTTTATATATTCTTATAGGTGAGTTATAAATTGATGCATTAATTTTGCTTTTATTGTTGTTGGTAGCAATATTTTTGAATGTCGCAGTTGAAGACCTTGGCCGTTAGAAACAATTTCACCTGCATAAATAATCCTTTTTTTTGTGAGAAGTTTCGGAATCTGATTCGTTGCTGTGAACTTTAGGAAATGCATCCGTGATCTAGTCGGATCCAGTAAGCACAAAAAGAAAAGAAAGGAGGGAAAAAAATTTGTAGTACTAGGGCATTTATTATTCATGCAGCTTTTTTCCGGGTTTCAATTGACAGCAGTGCTGCCTGTGTGGAGAACTTTACTTCTTGCCTTACAATGCAAAATTCTGGACTGAGAAAAGTGAAAAAAGGCACATACATTTTAATTTGAAGTAAAAATTGAAGTTGGAAGTTTTTGGAGACAGAAAATGTCACCCAAGCTAGCGTTTATTAACACTTACAGATGTCCATTTTTTGGAAGTCTCTGTCATCTTGGTTTTCAATTAAGGACTTCAGCCGCCGAGTATCGTCTTATGTGTGATTTTGCTTCTCGTGACGGGAATTATTGAAATTCATCGAGAACTTTCCGAGCTTAGCATTTCCATTAAGTTAAGCTCTTAGACTTTTTGAGCAAAAAGCTTTTTTAGGGAGGTCGTTCAGGCCGGAAACTTTCAGACAAAACAGCATGCAATCCACGAGTCTCTTAAGCTAACTTGATTTTGGTTGAGATACAGGGTGAAAACGCAGGTGAACGACAGGAAAAACAATCTCAAACAAAGAAAGAAAGTAGAAGCGTTATATAGTAAAAAAATCGTCCCTGGCGTTTTACGTTATACTTTGTTTTAGTTTGTGCTTGTAAAACAATATTTCTAATTAGCGGGAGAAATATATATGCGGGTTCACACCCTTGAAAAATAATGTGGTATTTTTATTACGCTTATTAAATCTAGATTCCCAATGTCGATGCAATTAGTTCGAGCAAAGTTAGTTTCAGTTTCGTTTGAAGCGTTTCTTTCAACTCAAACCGGCAAGCCATGGTCGCGTTCACACGTACACACAAAAATCGATCTTCAAATGCTTACCTGTTTTTATACTATATTCTACTTGTGTGCACGTTTATACATATTCTTCGAAAAGAACTTCTGGAAATGAACGTATAGATGAAACCGAAGTCTGTTATTGAGATATAGCGTGCTGACTGAAGTTCAAACCATGTTGTGGTGCAAGTTGGTCTAGTGCGAACGCAGCTCAAGTTAGCCTCGCCGCGCATGGGCTGACCCGCGGAACGGCCAATGCCCGGGATTACGCGAAGGCTGGTGGCAGTTGTGGCAGCAGATCCCGGGCAGGGCTGGGCAACCGAGCCGCATTGCCAACGTTAGTTGAGCTTGCGGCGTCATGGCGACAGGACTCTCTAACGTGAGCTCCCCTAGTGCGGGCAACGGTGTTGCATTTTTGCAAAGTGCAATCGTATCGGTGGCCACGGATGCAAATGCGGCGTTTTGCAGTGCAGATACATTACCCGGAGCTAATTTGAGTGTCTGGGAGCATGTCGACGCAGACCGGATTGCCAAAAAGCGGAGGAATAACAGACGCCTTTTCCATAACGGTCGCCATATTCAAATTCGCCACCTGCCTCGTGACGCTACCGAGGAGGTAAGCGTTTACTGTTTTTCCTCGACCGTTTCTAAGTTCTATAACTCTTAGTCTCTCTCTGTTATTTCCTCCAACAATGTGGCCGGTACAAACCTGCCAGTTTTTTTTTTCAATCGCATTGAAAGTGAATTTTAAAGCCATTTAAGGCCTAAGGAAGCCCAACGGTTGTTGTCATGGCAACAGCCATTTGAATATTTTAGATTCGCAGGGGTTAAAGGTAGGGTGGTGGGTTTGTGAAAAATGTAGCTGTT
Organism: Lepidurus arcticus; assembly: GCA_003724045.1. Taxonomy (NCBI): domain Eukaryota; kingdom Metazoa; phylum Arthropoda; class Branchiopoda; order Notostraca; family Triopsidae; genus Lepidurus; species Lepidurus arcticus. The sequence continues at coordinate 63,084 of RJJA01000295.1, read as the reverse complement.
TTTCAAGCATATTTGGGAAGGTTCTAAAGTAGCGGATATCCTTACGAAAGCGTTTTCTGGTTCAAGGCGTTCGTTGTTGCCTTTTCAAGGGGAATTATAGAGATGAAAGTGAGGTTGTTTACCTTGACCTTGCTGTTTCCAAGACAATGGACGAGGAAAGAAAAAGCCTTGGGGTGATATAATTGCTATGGCAAGCCAAGTTAATTTGCATTTGACCTTCAATGTTGAGAGCAGCAGTATCCCTTTAGCATCTTCCCTAACTTTCTTTTTTCTTCTCTTTCTCTTTTTTTTCCTTTTCATTTTATTTTCTTCTTTTACATTTCGATGTTTTATTCAGTCGTAAATGAGAAGAGAGTCTAGGTAGGTATAAGAAAAGACACGAAAAAAACTTGGTTGGTATATTTGTATTGCACTGGCGGGCATGGAAATGGCCTTCACGAGAAGCAAATATCTTTAGAAAATTAGATATGTGTAATGCATTTCAAGTAGTCTTTTCCCTCCCCCAACAGTTGGCACTGATTGAATCAGAAAAAAATGCAACAGGTTCTCCATTTTCGGAAATCCGAGATAAAAATGACACTAGTGTGTATTATGGTTTCAAAACGTTCTCGGAAAACGAATGACAAACGGGTGTCACTCGAATTCAAAAATGGTAGTTGGATTGTAAATACATTAGTTTAGGTTAAGTTAGGATAGGTTAGGTTAGGTTTAGGTTAGGTTTGATTAGGTTAGGTTAGATTAGGTTAGCTTCACGATTCTCATCAATTTTCGTTGATGAGACTCGCTAAAATTTGAATTTTCTTTCACTCCACTAGCTGAAAAAAGAAGAATTCATTGTTGGCCAATGACACACTAGTGTCATGTTTGACCCGGGGACACTTTACGTACGTATGTAACTAAATCCGGAGAACGTGTTGAAAAAATGCGGAGGCGAAGGAATATTAAAGACGTTTGTAGACATTTTCTCTGTCCTCAAGTTTTCCTCACTGTTTTTTTCGGGGACCCTAAGGTGCAAAATGTGAATAATTTGAAAGGTCGACAGCTCGGTAGGGATTGCCTTAGTCACACCTTTAGACGAGATTTTTATTATTTTGTATAATTTTATTTTTCGGGTATAATTTTGTGGGATCTGAAGCTCGTTTGGGTAAATTGGAAAATAGATCACGGGTATTTTTTCTTTTAATGACAGGAGACATAAGAAGATAATTTTGATTGATTTAGACAGGTGAGAGATTAGGAACGAGCTGGTTTTGTTTTGATCCAAAGTGATTTTTCTAAATTCGCATTACTGCTCAAGTTAGTTTTCTAATTAAAGTTTAAGTAAACTGAAGAATAATAGTACGTTAATTACAATTTTTGAAGATGTATTCCCGACATAGGCTTGCGTCTGTTGTCGGTTGCCACATCCTCTTTTACATTGTTTGTAGGTGCTTTGACAATTAGGGCTTTAAAGGACAAGGGATGGGAAGGATTGTTAATTACACTTATTATGATTCACTAAATGTAGGCAAGTTCAAGTGTATGAATAAAAAATAAAGAACAAGCTTTTCTTAAAACATACAGAAGATTGTAATAACTAGCAAAACTAAGATTACTGCTCATTAAGATTACGGAGGCGAACAATTTGAACAATTATGTTGATGTCACAAAATTGATCATATCGATAAGTTTTAAATGTATAAAGTATAATATATATAATAGTCAGTCAGCTTCTTTTCTTTTTAGAAAAATGTTTGATTTAAGGGGATTTCAAAGGAATTCATTACAAATTGTAAGAAGACGTATTAAGTCTGTTGTGACCCGCTTTTTTCTTTTTTCTCAAGATTGTCAACATGTCTAAATTAAGCTGTTGGTTGGCAGATTGGCGAAACGCCTGCATATTTCTGTACTTGTGTATTTTTTGCATTGTTCTAATTTACACGTCAGAGAAAAATAAAATGCAAGTTAAAAAACATATTTCAGCGCTTTTTTTCTTGAGGCGAAAGAACAGAAGGAAAAGTTTGAGCCCAAGCGGTAATGTTTACGTTTCCCTTTCAGTTGGTTGGCAAGGGAAACCGCCGAAACGAACCAAAAAGAATATATATATGATAAGAATCTAAAGAATATATCAGCTTAGAACTCATCAGAGTGTGAAATTTAGCTGCTGACGCGAGCAATGTCGTTTATTGTTTTTTTGCTTTTTCTGTGCCTACAAGGAAAATGTGTTGGGGCTTAATCGCGAAAGATAATTCCAAACACTAAAGTTTTGTATTTTCTATCTTTTTAAAATGAATGTCAATATGCTTATTATGCAAGCAAAACTTTGTTGATTAGATTAATTAATTAACGTCTGTAGCTTCTCAACTAAAGCGGCTTAATTTCCTTTCATTTCTTGGGTTCAAGAGCCGAAAGGAACCTAATCTTGGCTCGTGGTGGGAGGGGAAGGGTGGCTGAACCTCCCACCACGCGTGTGTGTTCAAGAGCTAAAGGAGAAGTTTAAAAAGGTCCATTTAACCTTCTTTTGGCTCTGTGTCGTGGTTTCTTATGTCTGTTTAAAAAAGTCTTATCTAAAAAGTGAAAAGTTGAGCTCTTTTTTTTAGAAATGATCAAGTTTTGTGCATAGAGAAGATGCGCCTTGAAAGTGAGGCTCTTGAAATCAAGAGCCAATGAGATCACAATCTGTTTCAAGTGGCTCAACGTCGCTTTATTTCAGGGTGAGTATGCCATGGTTGTAGTGCGGTCTCGCGATTTGGAATAATTTGGTATTTTGTATCTTTTTTTTATTTATTGGGGGCAAAAAGCCTCTGGAAAGCTGCGCGTGGAGAGCTCTGATTTATGGTAAGGTTATTTTGGGGGGTCAAGCTCATTAAAAAGAGGTTGACTCTTTGGAAACATTTGGGAAGCTTTCGAGCATGTTTTAAGACGTGTAGCAAATATTGGAGATGCTGAAGTGGAGCCAAAACAGATAACTCCTTTTTCTTCAGACGACAGTAAAAAGACGATGGGGAGAATTCGTCGTGTACTCTTGTGGACTTTCTTTGGATTTTGGATAGAGAGCAACTGGTTGGTATCAAGTTCTAAAAAAGGAATAAAAAGTGGCGAGGCTTGATTTTGACTGGCGCGTTTTAGGAATATATTGTAATTTTGTCAAAGAAAATCAACTTTTCGTAAATCTGAGCGGGTTTGTTGTAATGTAAACCGGCCGTAAGTTAAAATTATACGAAAATGTCCTATAAATAAACTTAAAGGTGTTACAGTTTTGTAGTCGTACCATATCCCATTGGTATACCTTACCCTTCTTTATTTAGTTACCTTAAGATTATATGTGTACTGTACAGTACGAACTTATTGATCGTCTTATGGAGTTTCGGAATTGCCCAATCCCCGTGTTTATCCCTGTTTAGGCCATTCCTTTCTTGCCTACTCTGACTGGCCTGCTTTGTCAATTAACTGGGGAGTTTAGAAGGGATAATGTGTTGAGAACCCGATCTGAGCGTGTGCACAAGAAAGGAATGGTCTAAGCAGGGATAAACACGGGGATTGGGCAATTCCGAAACTCCATAAGACGATCAATAGGTTCGGTACTGTCCAGTAGATGGCGTTTATTGTAATCACGGGTTATTAAAATCGGTCGCTTTACGGAATCCAGTTTTAAAGGACCGATTCAAAGGATAAAATTTGTAGCATTTGGATCAGTTATTAGAATCACCGTTTTGGATATTAGAAACGATTTCAAAAGAACCTTCACATGCACTACAACAGTAGTCATTGCTACCCGGACTTTGCATATTGACCAATGACATAGCTTTTACGTCATTTTGACCAATCCTGTCCATTCCAACCTACTACTACGCTTAGGGGAAAATCCCTTCTAAACTCCCCAGTCAATTTAATAAGCAGGTTAGTAATCCCCTGTAATTTTTAGTACAAGAAATATATTGTTAAAATAATCTTGCCAAATCATTAAAGTTACTCGATAAATCGGAAGTTTTTCTGAAAGCTAGGAGCGAAAGCTACACGCCAACGAGGCTTGCTAATTCCCCTAAGGATTTTCTTCACGCGTTCTAAATTTTTGAATCCACTTTTTCAGTGGGCACGGAAAGAAAACTTGGCGGAATGAGAAGACCGAAGTGGAGTAGAATCAACTAGAAAACTAAAAGAATAATACCTTTTTAAATCTATAAATGTGTCTGTGTGTGTTTGTCAGCTAAAGCTGGCGTTTGTTTTGGCTCCGATTCCATGGAAAAGTGTCTCCCTGTCGCTTTCTTTCACTTGCTCTCGCACTGACCCAAGGACTTGTGGCAGCAGGTTGAACTTGTCTTTGTCATTTGTATCCGACGGCTTCCCCTTTCAACATTATTCCATATTTTCTCCCGAGAACATCTTAGGAAATATTCATTTTTTCTGGTTATTCTGGCCTAGACCTGTACCAACAGAAGAATCTTGACTTGTGAAAATCTGTATCTTTGGGATAAATTGGTTTGGCATAGGGAAAAGTATTAATAGGACTGTGAATCGGTTTGCATGGCACCGCGTGTGGATGACGGGCAACTGGGCCCGTCTCGCTTTTTTCTTCTTACTTTCGTAGTATATGATACCCTTTCCCATATGGTTGAAAAGCCAAACATGGAAAGCTTGTCCTTTTGGGTTGGCTTTGGGGGGATGTGGTTTTGGAAGAGGTGACACCACACACTCCCTCCATTACGTCCATACAAACATACATAGAAACGCTCACGACAGGCCATCACGCAAAGTTAATTTTAGAGTAGGGCTAAAATTAAACCAGGGAAAGTGTCACTGGGGCGGATTCTACCACACTTTGGTACACACACAACGCCATACGGCAAGCGAGTACTTGCTCTGGTTAAGAGGCTTATACTTGTTGCAAGGTAGCTTGTGTAAAGGAAGCTTTTAAATTGGTCTGCCGATTGAGAATAATTAGTTTACATAGTTCATGGAATGGAAGATTTATAGTTTTATATACGAAGCTCATTTTTGAATGTTGAAAGTAATTTTGGTTTTGGAACTCGTTATTTGTTTAATTCGGAGCGTTTTGGGGTGAAAGGGTTGACAAGAAAGTTCGGGCGAATAAACTGGAAAGGATATATCCAGTCGTTATATTTGGAATCCATTTGGGTGAAGAAATAATGGAACGTCACGTGGTCACTATTTCTTGGGATGTTTTTAGTTTTATTTTAGAATGGGGGGATGCTGGATTGGCGGGGGGAAATCTTTCGAAATTCTCAAGCGTAAACGAGCCATGAAGGTTCTAGAATTTTGGAGTTATTCTTGAAGATTTTTTTTTAATGTTTGACTTCCGGACTATGCTGCGCTTTAGATCCGAAATGTGCTCTAAAAAGAAAATCGGGATCATTTGCAGAAACGTTGATGTTCCGAAAGCAAATCTAAGTGTAAACAATTGTAGCTTTGATTTCTTGTTATGTTTAAACAGATTGTAAAAAAATCTGCAGGATTTTCTGACCCTTACAACATTTAAGTGTACTGTAACGCAAAATGTAATGTCTTGATTTGGGGCTATTTTTATCTAAACTTGTTTACGCACATCGATGTGTGACGTCACTAAACGTTCCTGCGCCAATAAAACTGCTTTTTATGCCATTTTTTTACATTCTTAATCTGTTCAGCATCGGAAAGACTGGTATTTTTTGTGTTTGTTTATTGGGCTAGGTTCTATTGCGTCACGGCCCAGTCACGTTTTACGCCCCACAAAAACAATACTTTGCGCGGTTAAAGGTAGAGCTCCAGAAGGACAGCAATTGATGGGACATGTGTTGTTGGCATCTTGCCGTATTGTTGTAAAGCTTTCGCGTCCTCTCAAGCGAAAAGCGTAAGAAAAGACGAGCGAGACTGACGAAGGGGACAAAAAGAGGAAAACAGTGAGCTCTTGCCATTCAAGAAGTTTATTATTTCTTCGTCCAAAAGCGGGGCGCAGAGACGCACGTGGGTAAAATTGCTGCTGTTTCTTATGCCGAGTGGGCGTGGCTTACTGGCAAGTGTAAGAAAAGAACTGATTCTAAAAATCCCATGCTGCTTTTTTATGGATGTTTGGAACTCTTTATTGTTCTAAGAACGGGGAACTTTGTTTAAGAGCGAATTTCGTAGGTTTAAATGCTGTAACTTGGCTTTGCTAACACTAAACCGCAATAAGGGCGATTTTACTATGGTTTGGTGAGGGAAAATAGACTTTAGTAACATCACATGGCAATTAAGGCGAAATGATTCCCCTAGGATAATAACACGAGGCCTTTTCCTTCGTGTTTTGGATTAGTCATTAACGAGCTTGTTGGCACGAACATTTTTGGTCATGACGTCATGGACGTGTGATTGGGCTTCTGAAAACTTGTCAGCACAGTTATGAGAGTTCTTGCTTACTTCAGGGGTTAAAATACGGTAAACAACAAGGCTCTTGAGTTACCATGGAAAATGATGCGTATGTGACGTCATAAAATAACGTTCTAATTTTGCGATCTTTTGTTTTTGTAACGTAACTTATTACTTTGCGTAAGTGGAAAGAAAAAACCCACTAGAAACAAGGTATGTTGCGTTATTTCTTAGATTTTTTTAATATAGAAAGGCTCCGCTGTCTATTGCGGTCACAAGTTGGCGCACCTGCACATTTTCGGTCGGAAGTTTTCAAAATGCCTACCATTTGAACGATGCCAACGCTTTGCCGATTAATAAGTCCAGCACCACACTCTAGCCACCGAAGCCCCCTCTAAATATGCCAAACAACGGTTCATAATGTCACAACTGTCGGTGGGTTCTCGTAAAGTCCAGAGGTTTTAAGCCGGATCTATTTGCGAAGACAATTAAGTGATGCTTTCTATTCAGCATGAGGAAGGTTTTGGAGAGGCTCCATAATCTCAAGATCTCTTGTTCTTCTTTTTTTTGTGTATACCGAGTCTAAAGTTAAACAAACGGGTTTCTTCAAAAAAAAATTGTATTTATTTTTCTCAAGGTTTGCTTTGGACTAGGGCCAACATTTTTGGGACGTTGTAGAAAATGGCGTCGGATTTTCAACGTTCAATTTGTAGTCTATACTTCTTATCATCAATAAAAGAAACATGTGAATACATTGACGTTAGATTTAAAACAAAGCTAAAGTCGTCCAAAGTAAAATCGAAAGATTAAGTAGGAATATCAAGGAGTATCCATTGTCGATGCCTCAACCAGCCATAGCTCTCCTAATTATATCCTTGTGTAGAAACAGAGTCACTTTGTTACATGTCCAAGAACTTTTCCGTATGTGCAAACCTCCTTGCAGTGCACTGCTAAGAAGATATTTAACGAAAGGCACGCCTGGTTATGAATTGGCGGTCCTTATGCAGTGTTTAAGTTTTAATTTTTGAGCCCAGCTCCTCACACCAACCTTTTATGAAGAAGTAACTTACGGTAACAGGCTTAAACCTTCAAGCCGTATTAAATAAAAAGACGAGGCGAAAATGATTAGAAAGATTCAATAGAAATGTAATGATACCTAGAAAGTCATCTAAACTAAAAGTTGCCGAACTTTTCGTTTAGATGACTTAGAACTGTAACCGAATCTGGTCAGCAGTATTACAGTTTGGAAACTATAAAAAACCAATTTGTAAAATTATAAGCCTTTTTGCATCTAGAATTGCAGTCGAATTTAGCTAATCTTTTTCTTTTTAAATATAATAATTAAAAGTAAGTTAAAATAGTTTACCCCTACAGTTTAAACTATGGTGTGAAATCAATTCAAAATACACTTGAAATATTTTTGCTTTATGTTGAAAACTTATTTTGATTCGTTTCCAAAATGTAAAATTTGTATAACCAACTTTAATGAACTGCATGACATTTCGCTTTTTTTCTTTATTGGGATGTGAAATGAAACCATCTGAGTGCAATTCAGCCTAACTTTAGCCCACTTTCTCACTCCCAACACAAAAAGAAGGGTAGGAACTCTTTACGTGAGTGTCAGCGAAAGTGGCCTTCTTTACTGCAATGTTAAAAGCTGGCAGTCGTATATAATTGCAATTCGCATCAAAGTCGGGACACGTGGCAAGGGCACACAGACCATTAAAACCTTGTTATATATGGGCTCGCTGCCAATTAAATCGTATGCTAATTTTAACAGCGGACGTTGGGACGTGTGTGTGTGTGGTGTATGTGTATACGTAAGTATCTATAGGAGGACGGGTTTGGCCGTTTGAATATAGCCCACCCTCGCCCGCTAAACTGTCGCTTCTGTGTAACCCACGACGACGATTTATTTCCCTGGTTTTAATTTCTCACAAACTGACAAGCGTTCCTCTTCTTCTTTTTCTTACTTCCTTGTCTCTTTCTCTTTTTACGCGCCGCCATGTATATAACTTGACCATCAAAGACGCCATTTGTAAGGTTCCCGCCCTCCCCCCCCAAACAATCGACAAAAAGTTGTAAACAGTATACAAAGTTCACTCTTGTTTCCCAGGAAAAAGAAGGACTTCTCTTGTCGCCCACCCTCCTCGGATCTTCTTTCTAAGCAATGGATATAGTCTTGAGGGGGGGGGGGAGAAAAGGAGGGTTTTTATTTTTTTTTAAGGTAGAAAAGGAAGAAGCTGTGCTTGATTGAATGCACGATGTGGATTTGGGAGAGAGCTAAACTAGCTTATAGGCTTCAAATAAAAATAAAAGAAGGAAGATAAGAAACGGGTTGAGAGGATTCTTTCTGGTTTTGGTAGCACCTTTTAGGGAAATTGGCTATCAGAGTTCTTGTCTTGGACAGAAAAGAAAAAAGGCTAATGTGGTTTGCTTGAGGTGGGGTGCAGATGTTTCCGCAGGTTAAAGTGATGAGCGTTTTCTTCTTTAATGGATGGTGAATTGGTTAGTTTTTTGGCTTGTCTTTTTAGGGAGAGGGTGGGGGTGAAGGGCTTAATGGAATATACTGGAGTAGGAGAGTCTTATTGCCTTCCTCCCCCCACATAGAAATGCATCAGGTTCTGATGGAGGGCACTTAATTCCGCAGTCGATCCGTAATCCTTTTATACGTGAACCAATGAAATTAAGAGGGACTTGATTAGATTGGAAGCTTCGTGTAAGCCCTTAGGGGAGTGTAGGAAAATAATACTTGCAAATTTCGGTGATAGTAATACGTAGGAACAGGATTGCCAGCATTCTGTACTAGGAATGTTAAAGTTACAGCTTCGCGAAATGGAGTTATTTGTGTTGATTACCATAAGCGAGATTTCAAATAGTTATCCAGCAGAGATTTTTAAAAACTTTTCCATTTTTGCGAGTTTGAAAAGAATTTTCGTTCTTATTTTTTGTATAATTTAAGATAATGATTTTAAGTTTTATACCCAACTCTTCACCATCCTTTATGAAGAAATCTAGAAATACATGACGGTAACAGGCTTAAACCCCACAAGCCGTCTGAAAATAAATGGTAGAAAGAATAACTTAAATGTAGGAGTCATACATGATAGAATGTAACAATCATAAAGAAGGGTTTTATTCCAGTAGAACTTTCATGCTAACGCATATTCGCGAAAAAAACCTTTTTTTGTCACTAAGCGGGGAATTTAAAACGATATTTTTAACAAGAGGGATTTTTTCAAGAAATTCGTCATTCTGCGGATGTTTAGGCGTTTTTATTGGTTGCTTGATAGGACTATTGATAGGAACAAAATAGATTCAGTTTAAGAAAGCAAGTGTTTTACTAGAGAATCAGTTTACGCGTAGGTAACAGTGACGTAATTTGTTTGGTCGTTTTCTTGAAAAGAAGCAACACACAAAACCCGTTTATTGTGCAGTTAACCGGCGAGTTTGTGTATTTTCACTGGATTTTGGTGCCTTTTTGGGAGGGGGAGGGGGTCTCGTATAGTACAATTCTGCGAGTTTCGCAAATAAACGGTATACCTCCTGCGAGGATTGTTTATGTCTGCCATAACCTGCGTTATGACACCGAAAAATAATAAAAGGAAAACATTCGTGTCGTTGCATCTTTTTTTTCTACCAATTATAAACTGTTAGTTTGTTTTTCTTTTGGTGTAGTGTACTTTAATTCGTTTGTCATTTTTGGAACAGCATTTATAAACAGCATCATTTCTTGAGTTATATTTTAAGGAAATACACTAAATGTGTGAGGAACAGGTAAAAAAAGGCGAAAAGATGCTCTGCGGATGATATTTGAAAACTTGTGCCTGATATACGATGTTGCTTTTATCATGATCTTTTAAGAGGGAAGCGGCCGCTATTGTTGGGGACGATTGCACACAGTTTATGCTTCCCTTTTCGGTTGTAAAATGTCCTCGCTTTTTATTGTTCTCTATCTCTTTCTCTTCACTGGCTAGACAGTTTTCAGAAATGTTTGACTGCCTCCCGAAATGGATCATCTGTGATTTACATTGTAATATCTCTTTGCTCCCATAGTTTACGTTTGCATTTAAATTTGAGCTGTTCCTTTTATTAAACTTTACTAGTCTAAACTGTTTCAATAGCTGTTCGAATTAAAGTGGTACACTGTAACTTTTTAACTCATTCGAATATTCGATAACAAGTAATAAAATGTGGCACTAAGCTGAAATTATCGGTATTACCACCAGAGGGTAAAAGTGCGTAAAAGGAAATATAATATGATACAATTTTCTAAATATTCGAACAAATAGTTATGAATGCGCAGAATGGGAAGGAAACAGGATATTTGTGCACACAATTCCTTTTTACTTTTCTTTATAACTTGCATGGGAAAACAGCAGCAGTCAGGCAACGAGTCATTTCCGCAGCAATCGAACAAAAGACAAACAGCACGCTAAAGCACGTTTCATGGTGTGTTATGGGTATTAACTTGACATGGAAAAATGCAAAGTGTCCCAAAGTCTTTTTTGTCTTCCTCTTTCCTTTTACGCGTTGGCAGTTGGTACCAGGAACGTGTCTTGGAGACCTAGTTTTGAAACTGGGAAATATAAGGGGGGGAAAAGCTAGTCGTTACCATTAGCGCGGGTAATATGCTGTTTTATGATGTAGCCACGGTCGCGAGCACCTCGTTATATCGCTCTATTATTTCGCTAATGGGCTACCGGAAAAGAGAAGCTGCCTCTTTCCTCTTCTCCCTTCATCGTCCCTCTAGTTTTCACCCTTATTTTCTCGTCCAAAGGCGAAGGTTAACTGTTGAGGCAAAAAGAGAGCAAAAAAGTGTAAATGGAATCAAATGAAGAATATACAGGGACACGATTTATTATCCTTGTCTCTGAGGCTTTGCCCCGCCAGGTTTGATGGCTGTCACTCTATACAGGAGAGGAAACTAAAATGATAACGAGAAAATGTCCCGGGCCACTTCTTCGTCTTCTGTATTCATGAGGATCTGGCCAGAACTCCGATACGGCGTAGGCTCACACACCTTATTGATTAATAAGAACAATAAATGTGAGAGCCCAAAGCGAAAAGGTTTTTTACCAATTCTCGAGTGATGCGCTATTTTGATGCGAAATCGATAGCAACGTTTTTTTTTTCAAATAAGATGAAGAGAAATTAATAAAGCGTAGATGTGGAAGAAAGTGTGATAAGAAGACATTTGGGTGAGCTATTTTTAGGTAATCTTTTATTGAGACTTATTATAAATAAATGTATTTGAAACGCCGTCGCGATTCTAAGAATTTTTGAAATCGAGGTTCTTGTAGGCTGACACGATAGACTGTTTTTGCAATCTAATGACGTAAGAACGGTTCTACTTTAATCTTATGGCAAGTCTTCCAACGTCTTTAGGAAGTCAATTTTTGATTAAACCGGACGGCAAGGATGCAGTCTATGACTGTCTTGCTACTATCCCTTTGACCCACGTAGGTCGTAAACTATCAAAAGTCTCGCGACTACTCAAAAGGCCAAGAACTATTTATATTCCGTACTGACGTCAGGCAGTGCGGGGATTTCTTCCATTCCTCTGACGCACTTGCGACTTGCCAATCCCTCAGTTCAACACTATAACGGAATGACTTCCTCTGCAGAAGAAGAAAATAAAACATCTTACCTACTGTAAAGGCAACACATAAAAGATGACTTAAAAAAGATATGTATAATGTCATTTGTCATTGTTTCTTGAAAAGGAAGGACAAAATCATGTACATTTTTTTACTTTATTTGAAATAAAACGCTCGCAACCTTTATTTGAAATAAAGTGTTGAACAGAGGAAGCTGTGGTCTTCACAGGATAGAAATGAAGGTTCAATAGGCTGAAATTGAGCCGGCAAAATACGAACCATCAAGTGTTGTAACAGAGAAGGGAGAGAAAAAGACACTTCTTTTATTATTAAAAAACCGTGTCTCGCGTGACACGCTAAAGCCCTTCGTTACTCGCATTCCACTTCCCTTTTCTCTTTTTTTTTTGTCGTATGAGAAAAAAAGGGTTATGCCGCTAGTGTTACTTAACAAAGACCACGGGTTTCATATTTGCTTTCCTGGTGTCTATCCGTACCACGCTATTTTCACTCAACTTTGTCTTTCTTTTTCTTTTCCTTCTTTTTTTCTACTTTTGGTTTCTGTTATGTTGAAAAGAAGCGGAAGAAAGAACAAGAGTTTAGACAAATAAGCGTAACGGGAAATGCAATACAAGTAGGGGTCCTTTTAGCTCAGACATATATGAAAATGACTCCAAGTCGTAAAAAAGCAGATCTGGCGAACGAGAAGAGAATTGGGTAATTATCGGGCGTCTGCATATCCTGTACAGAAGGTCTGTTTCTTGTCACGCATTTTTGGGGTCTTTTCCTTTTTAATGTATTTTCGAAAAAGAATGTGGATTATTGCGTTCGCTTGGTAAGCTTTCGAACGTTGGGACGTTTGAGCTAAACGGTGGATAACGAAAAGGAAGGAATGACCTCTGTGACTGTACCGTTATTCTCTGGCAAATAATGAAGCAATACAAGGACACACGTATGCACATATGTATTTCTAATCCTTTTCTCACATTGATGACTCCAGTTCGCCCTGAGGGGGAGAAAAGAATGAAATAGGAATCCAAGTCTTCTTTTTGTGTTCGCGAAATTCGGACAGCAATGGTCGATTTTGGTTCGGTGATGGGGAAGATCCAATAACGCCAATTTCCATTGCAAAAAACTTGTTTAAATCTGGATTTAATATAAATGTGAAAACTTGCACATTTGTAAATTACGCTACACTTTGTCGGGTTTATTCCAAGGTTTATTCGGTACAGCATTTGAACCATTGCAGTGCAATCTTTTCCAGACCAGGGATTTCGATGCTTATAATAATTTGAACAATAGAAAGTATCATTCATGAAGCTTGAGTTCATTGAGGTCCATTCCTCCTAGGCGCGAAATACGTCGAACCAAAAGCAGGAAACTGGAGATCACTTTCAGTTGTTAATGGGAGGGGAATCAGTTTTACTTCGAGTAAAATAGGAAGTAACACCTTGTTCGAAAACAAAACCAACACGGATAATATCAAGAATTTCGGTAGGAGAGGCTCTAGGCAGATTTTTATTAGTATTTAGACTTGGATTCTAGTTACAGATGGGCTAGAAGGTTTCCGTCTAAAGGGAAAAACAACAAAGAGCATTGGCCGGTTACTCACCTTTTCAGGTATTTTTTCCCCTTTGGTAGAAGAGGACAGAAGTTGTGTCTGTCGAAATATCCATTCCTGAATGTACCGTAAGGCCGCTCGCTGTTCAATATGGCCGGGAGGGGTTCTAGCGAAAATCGTAATAAGACGAAGTTGTAGAGTAAGAGGAAGAAGCTTCAAGGACCACTTTTCCTGTTTCTGCCTTGACAGCTCTAGGTATTGGAGCTTTGAACTGAAGTAAACCTCAGCGAATGCCCTTGGATCTGTGGCTACGGTTTCTTGAAAAACTTTTTGGGCTTTATTGAGCTAAAAACAACTAGATTCTATCATTTTTAAAACCTTTCCTTAAAATAGTCACCAAAGTTTTGCAACAAATAAAATAGGTTGAGATTTTGTTATATTCTTGTAGTCCCGTGTTATCCTACAAACGATACACGTTTGTTGGAACGTTGTGTGAAAAGCTGTTCACGAATTAAAGGCATTTAAAATTTGCGTTGTGACGTCACAGAGAATCATGGCGTGGTTTTACGGCGCTCTACGTTGCTCGCGGGAGCTAGGGTTCATACGTCAGTGACGTCAGCAAGTCATGATCGTATTGGTTGGAATCTTGTTGTTTAGTACCATTACTATTTCGCGCATTATGGAAAGAAAAAATATTACTCGACGCAAGAGTTTTTGCCCTATTGTGACATAATTTTTTGCCGCAACTATTTGTCAAAATTAACACTTCTTTTTGTTCTTTTTTTAATGTTCTTTTTTTTGTCTGTTTCGCAGAGAAGGTCTTAAAGTTTGATGCATATTGATTTCGAGTCGTGAGTTTGGCATCGCATTGTCGAAAGTGACGTTGGTAATAGTAGTGGGGTGGGGTCGGTCTTGATTAAAGGATGCTAATAACGTGCATTTGTTAGCATATATTGCGAGTTTTGAAACTACAGAAGGCTACAGCTAAAGAAGGGTTGTCGCTTGTCAGTCGCATAGAGGATAGATATTGCTTCTGTAAAGTGCTGCAGCAATACTGGAGTTTGGGTAGGGGGACGGAGGGTGCGAAGAAACGAGGAACCTTGCTGTGAAATGAAGAGTTTATTTGTGAGAGTTCTACTACCCTTAACTTTCGGTCTAGACACTTGAAGAGGAAGTTCTCTCATGCTTATTTGAAACGAATAGGATTAATTTTCTGAAATCACGGTAGTGTTAATGCTCAATTTGGTATGGTTGTGAAATAATAGTAAACTTGACTGGAGCTGTGCGATAGCTAAATTTGATGGTAAGTGACCGTGTGACAATAAAAAATGTTGCAAGTTAAGGCCACGGGATACCTCAAGTAGTTGACTATTTTCCGTCAAAAGATGTCGCTGGCGTAGACCCATATATCCTGAGAATGCAGCAACCAAATATA
>RJJA01000295.1:1640-48082 GCA_003724045.1 Lepidurus arcticus | reverse complement strand
CTTAGAAATTACGAACTAAACAATACTATTTTCATAGAAAGTGGAAATTATCAAGCTTTATACTCAAGGGTGCCATCAACGTGTTATCAAGCGCTCGTCTTTAGATTTCTGGTTTTCTTGATTTCCTATTATATTTTTTATCATAAGCTTGTATGAATAATCAGATAGTAAAAATACATAAATTATAGAAGAATGCGTAAGGTTTCAAAACGAAAAAAAATGAATGTTATAGATCAGATGACATCATAGAGTGGATGACATGTTCTGGATGAAAGAGAAATGTGCTCCACCACTTTTTACCAAAGCCGTAGCCGTGCCGAAACCAGCGTCCCCTTGCAATGGGACCGCACAAGGCGGTTCGGACCATGCGGGTTAGGCGGTTCGCTTGCTGTGCAGGCGGAGCCCGCAACTAACGGCGCGAAGTAAAAGTCAGTTTGGTTTTTGTGATTGGGCTTGTAAGATAATATGAATAATTGACGGGTTTTTCATCCATAATAAATAATTTGGTCTGTTTTATATTTTTTTTCATTTTGAAACCTGCACGTAAGGAATTTAGGAAAAATCTTTTTCTCTTCAATTTAATTCGGCCTATAAATAGTTCGTAAAGTTTAGCAGTGGGTAAAAATCTTATGCTGTTCTTGCCAGTTGCACAAGACAAAATCATTCAGAATAAAAGAAAAGGGTAAAACGCCACAAGGTATTTGGGCCCTAGGCTCGAGCAAATCCAATTAGTAACTTGTCATATCCTTCCCCTACTTTTACGGTATCTCCTTTTCATGCTCATTCTTGAATTCAGCACAAGCTGTGCAGTTTTCTGTCTGACCGTTATTTTCTGAGTGGCAGCACAATTTCTCATCCGAATTTCATAAACTTTAGGAACACTTTTCAAATAAACAGTAAGAGATAATTGAAAAAATTCTTTTTTTAAAATATCCTAATAATAAACTCGATAAATCCGGGTTCGTTTTTTATATATGAATATTTTAACATGTTCTTCTACGTAAAAAAATGTATGGAAGCCAAATATTACAAAGTAGCAGAGATGGTACGAGACCCACTTTTCTCGAGACCGAGACCGGTCGTAAGTTTTCAAGACCGCAGCTTTCGAGACCAAGACCATGACGAGACCGACAAAAAAAAAATCCGAGACCAAGACCTGTCTTGACTTTTGTTATGAAAGAAGACAATTCCATAGGAAACTAATGATTTATTTACACAATCATCCACAAATGTTTGCTTCGTTTCAATATAAATTTAACAGTCTTACATTTATATTGAAACGAAGCAAACATTTGTGGATTATTGTGTAAATAAATATAATTAAGGGTAGTTTAATGATATTATAAGATTAACGAGTATTTTCCTAGAATTATGCGAAACACCAACGCCTTTCACTTTCACAACGACCTTGGATTAGAAAGTTAAGGAGTCACTAGGGCATTACAAAACGGAACTAAGTAAACTCGAAAGTGTTCCGCTTACATTAATTACCTCCGTATTCTTTGAAATCAAGACCAAGCCATCGAGACCAAGACCATGATAAGATTTTCGAGACCGAGACCAACAAACTATTTTTTCTTTCGAGACAAGTCCAAGACCGAGACCTTCATACCCTCGAGACCAAGACAAGGTCTCGATGTCCCATCTCTGAAAAGTAGCAACCCAGATAAATAGAAATAGAAATACCCTACATTACTGTCACAATACAATTTGATTCTATTGCAAAGGGACTGAGAATCGTGTACCTAAAATTTGCCATGCTATAGCGCCATAAGGAGTTCCACTACACCGTGGCCTTAACTTTTATGGAATCGTCGTTTTTATGTCATTGTGAACTAAAAGTAAATGTAATGAAAAGAACGCTCTTTGCTAAATGTGACAATCTGACTAAATGTGTATAATGGAACTTTATACAGT
The DNA here is from genome assembly GCA_003724045.1 of Lepidurus arcticus. Lineage (NCBI taxonomy): Eukaryota > Metazoa > Arthropoda > Branchiopoda > Notostraca > Triopsidae > Lepidurus > Lepidurus arcticus. The sequence goes on along the minus strand of RJJA01000295.1, from coordinate 46,165 downwards.
GCTAGTATTTAACCTTCAGTAAGCTTGAAAGCTTTTTTCTTAAATTTGTAGCTTAAATTTACAATTGTCTAAATAACTCGAAGGTTTAATGTTGTAGTTATTTAACAATGGTAGTCGGTTAAACTTAGCCGGTTGAGTCTTTCTCGTTTCTTAAGGATAATGGAAATAAATTGTTCATCCAGGTCAGTTAAAGTAAATTAAACCAGTAATTAACTGTAATTCACTTTGTGGTTAAATAGTTAAATAAAAACGTCTGATTTCAGCCCGGTATGAGTTTTTCATAAAGTTACGATTTTTTTAAGTTCAAGTTGTTCCCTTCAGAACGTGTCATTCAGACTTTTTTAAGGAGCTAATAAAGTCGCCAACGGGGGCTTTTTGTATGTATGGATTGCAGCTAGTTATGGCCTATGCAAATGAGGGTGTCATAAAAGGCTAGAAGGAAATACATAGAGGAAGTTTGGTAATATATTGCGTGCTATTGATTGGAATAAAAATGCTACTTTTTTCCCTTTTTATGTGTACAAATATATTTTATTTTATTCGTAGGAAATTCGATCTATGTTGAGCCATCGACATTTGGAAGTGCAGAGCATTCACCTGAATGCCAATGGACCGGGAGCAGGGTTCGCTCGAGTGTACTTACGCGATCCTGAACCGGAGTTATGGGACAATTGGCCTCAACCTCAAAGCCAACAGCAGCAGCAGCCTAACAAACCACGAGATGGTGGTCAGCACCCGTACAATTTTAACCTTCGTGGTCAGAAAGTGACCTTGAATCCTTCACCCACTGATAATTGTCTTTGCGTGGCCAAATTACCGTTGGATGTGACCGATGTGGACTTCCAACACCTGGCCATGTCTTATGGAGAAATCCGGAAAGCATTTCTCATGCTTAGTGATGAAAATGGTATTAATTTTATATGATTTTTATTGCATTTTTTTCCGAAAAGTTTTAGTCATTTTAATTTTAATTCCTTTTCTTTTCTTTCTTCATTTGATCGAAAATAGGTGAGAGTAAAGGCTATGGCTTTGTGGAGTATTGCTCCAAAGAAGTGGCTCTGCACGCCAAAAGTCAGTTGGACAATTTGGCGTATGGGGACAGCTGTTTAACCTGCGATTGGCTCGATCATCACATCACCAGCTACGACGACCTGCACTCGAAAGTTCTCTACGTGGATAACTTGCCCAAGGATTTCAGGGACATGTCGGAATTTCGAAGCCTCTTTTCAATCGCCGCCCCTCCCCCATACTGCCAAGTAAAAAAAAAATAAAAAAAATAGGACAGTATTTAACGAATTGCGGTTGGGTTTCTTGAATAGATCGCGTTGAATGGAGGTATTCCACAGAGTTGGGGTTTAGTGGAGTTTAGTAGCAGCGAAGACGCGGAAGAAACGTGGCAGGCTTTGAATGGCATCCTTTTCCATGGCGCGCGAATCCGGGTTTCTTTCTTTATCCCTGCAGTCCGGGCCATCAGTATTTATATGCGTCTACTCAACGAAACCGTAATAAGATTATTTTTTACTATTGTTGTGAGTTATTTTTAGTCAACATTTGTATTTTAACCCAAGGGTCAAAACAAGGGCCGAGCAGCATTACTACCAGAGCCGCCTGCCGAAACTGTCTTCCACCAGCTCCAGAATCTCACTAAGCAAAATCCTGGCTGTAAGTTTCATGTTTCCTTTCTTACTCTTCTTATAATTGAATTATTATTTATTACAACTTTATGGTAATTTTCGGAAATGTATATAAAAAAATTAGCTTCAATAATTTTCTGCTTTTAATGAAAACTTTGCATTTGGCGTGATTTGCATCAAGTGTGTGTTGCAGCACTGCCTCCAGTTTTTGAACCTTAATTTTTTTTTAATTCGTCTTAATTGATCCTGTTTATTTGTGCGTATTTCACAGTCGTTCAGAGTCTTCATCAGATCATCATGACCCAGATCCAGTCACTTCAAGACTCTTTGCCCGTTTCGTCAGCACAAAACAAGGACTACACGTCCAGACAAGCCGTACGGGGAGCCTCGCCGCTAGTAGGCCTACCCACCACTTCGTCCCCCCCAGGAGTCTCCGTACCCACACAAGCATTAGCCGCCAACGCCCAAGCCACTTTTTCCCGTTTGTTAGCCCAAACCCAAGGGCCCCGCCCAGTCAACATGCCACCGCCTCCTTTACCCCCACAAGCGGGAGGTGACGTCCGTTTACGTCTCCCTAGCTTTAGCTCCGCCCCTGAACCCAAATCCAAAGTTCCATTACTGCCTAATCCAATGGCGGGCGCCCCTCTTTTCACCACGTCTGCACCCCCACCCCCTCTCCCTCACCAGCCAGCTCACATTCCACCTTATCCGTATACACCTGACTCCGCCCCCTCCCACAATAATAACAATAATAATAATAACCAAGGCGACCTGCAAATGACCTTGTTTACCTTGCTAGCCAACGCACAGAACTTGAGCCAACTCCTCAATACGCTCAACAACGCGATGCAGTCGCTCAGTGGGGCCAATGCGTGTAATACTAGCCCGCCTAGTACCCAACCGGGAGTACCACCCCAACAGACCGCCGCGGCTGCGGTATTAGGTTTGTTGCTTCAATCCATGGGGCCCAACACCTTTTCAGCCACGCCCCCCAACCATGTCCGGTCAGCGAACGTGCAGGATTATGCCCCGATGCCGACCAGTGTCGCTCCCTTGACGAGTTTACTCTGGAATCCGGGTTTGAATTCGAGAAATCAGTCCGGGCCACCCTCGGTGGGTTCGAATAGCTCGCGAGGCTCCTCCCCTTTGTCTTCCAGTCCAAATACCAGTCCTTCGAGTACGGACAATAACTACCGGACCTCAGGTTTGGTCACGCCTATCGGCCAAAAGAGGAAATACAACCATGTACTTCCGTCACCAGAACCCAGCCCAGATTCCGGTTATATCGGCCAGCATTCGCAAGGATTAGGCGGACACTATGCGGACAGTTACTTAAAACGAAAAAGGCGAATATAAAAACAAATGCAAACAATTTCGCACTTTTCAGATTTTTAGGGGGGAGAAAGCTAAAAAGGTTTAAACGAGTCTTTAGGATTTGTATTTTTTAGTTCTTTACGTCCCTTTCTGATTTCATTTAAAGTGTCAAAGTGCATTTTATAAAAACCTAATGCAAATTTTAGGCGACTATCTCGTTCCTTGTTCCGTTTTTTTTAGCATTATTTCTTCTCAAATCGTTAGCGTATTGCGCTCTGCATTCGCATACTTCATTCGCTGTCCAATTTCCATAGGTTTTTCGTGCTGTAAACCCCCAAATGAGCTACTTGTGCATATTTTATGTATTTTAAAATTAGAAATATTCACATTCACTGTGTGGGGATGAATCCACATAAAAATCAACAAACAAGTTGCTAAGGTGAACAAGAAGAACTTGCCTTTTGCCCTTCCCCCTCTTCCCGGTCTGATAAAAGTAAATACATTGCGTTATGCTTTTTGCACAGTTCGCGCCTTGTGGCTCGTTTCCATTTCCAATTGTCTTACGCGCGCATATCCCGCGCTGCCGAATAAAACCACGAGGTTGGATAGCCACCACAAGAACGGTTTCGTTTCGTGGTACCAACGCGTCGCTAAGACGGTTTGGGCACAGGCTTTGGCCGTACCAGAAATGTTGTGGGTTAAAGGCGAAGTGACTTGGATTTGCAAGCCAGTAACATAACCAATAGCGAAGCCGAATATACCACCCAGGGTCATCATGACCCAAAAGGTCGGATTTCCATAACCCGGGAAAGCCCAAATGACGGGGAATTCGCCCACAAGAAACATGAGCGGCAAAAAGAGAAGGCACGCGTTCAGATTGTTGTAGTACCCCAAGAGCCAAACGCTTTGCTCAACGACAGGCAAGACTTTCTTGGTGTAGATCGAGTTGAGAGATACGAAGAGCGATGCCAGGATTCCGTAAACCATTCCAAGCAAAGACAAAGTGCCCGAAGTGCCTTCTTGGTCCACGCCCAGCCAAAACCCGCCCACGATCATCGCGCAGCAAATCCCAGCCTGAAGTGAAGTTCGCTCTCCTAAAATAAAAATGGTAAGTGAAGACTTCCAAGGGTTCTGTTGAGAAACTTATTTCATTTGTACCTAATAAGATCCATGTCATGAGGACGTTGAAAACGGTAGTCAACGATCTTCCAATGTAGTAAAAGGAAACGCCCACGTGTCTTAGGCAGAGGTTATTGAAAGAAATCATGGCTACAAAAACTACTGATAAAGGCAAGACCTGAAAGAAAAAATAACTTGTGTCTTTTTTCGAGATGGCTTTCATGAATTACAAAGGAAGGTGTTTTACTTTGATCATGATGCCTGGACTAATAGTCATTTCAGGAAATTTGACCCATTGTGGTACCCATTTGCCTGCTTGCGCCAAGAGTAGACATATAAGTACCGTAACAATGCATTGAAACCAGGTGACAAACAAAGGCGCGTCAATGATATTCGTGTCTTCTTTCCCATGTTTTTCATCACGAGTTCCACTTAAGAGGGCTTTGTTGATAAATACTAACGAAATGGAGATAAACCTGTAATGAAATTTATGATATTATAAAACGCAAAAATCTTTTATTGTTTTTACTCACCAATAAGCGGCGACCACAAAGAAGATTTTCAGGTACTTAGCCAGCAACGTTTCTTCCTTCACGTTCGTCATTCTTCCCATTTGAACTGATAACACCTTTTACCTACGTAGCATAGCTGACGTACAATGTTTCAGCCAATAATTTTAATTAGGGGGTTATATGCCTCCACCATCTGTTGGCCGCTTGTATACATATTTGTATATCTGTTCTGAAACTTGACTGGTACGTGCTCTGTAGGGCAACATTGCAACTGTCATTTTGGGCGTTGTTTATTTTTGTTGGAAAAATGCTTGGAAGATCTCCCGCAAATAACTAGTGATTTAGCTTGCCAATTTATTAAAATAAAATGGCCCGAACGCCGATGGCGAGTCAGTTAAAACTGGCTGAAAAACTTTCAATACTGAATGAACGTGCAGTGGGCATGCTTACTAGGATTTACAACATAAAAAAGGTTACATTTTCAAGCTGAATAGACAAGACGTCAAAAGATATTCGTATTGTTTTTCAACTATTTCTTGTATAGGCGTGTGGGGATGCCAAATCCAAACCTTCATTTTTATCAGACAAGAATTTGGAGTCATCTATTAAGTTTGTCATACGACGATTCCCTAATATCGACATTAAAGGGGTAAATTCCAACATGTTTTTTACTTTGTAGTTTTATTAGCACAGTTATGGTAATGATTATTGACGATGTATGTTTTTTAGCTTCAACCCTTACAGCCCCTCAAGAATGATATCATGAAATCATTATCCTTGTATTATTACACTTTTGTGGATCTTTTGGATCTCAAAGACAAAATTTGCGAATTATTGACAACGATGGACGCCTGCCAAGTGCATATGGATTTGGTAAATTTGATTGAATTGTCTAAAGGCTTTGCCTGTAATTTTTCTTGATTGGTTTCAGACCCTAAACTTTGATTTGACGAAAGGCTATTTGGATCTTGTTACTACGTATGTACTCTTGATGATCCTTTTGTCCAGAGTTGAAGACAGGAAAGCAGTTTTAGGACTTTTTAACGTGGCGCATGAGATGACTCACAATCACAGGTAAAATACTAACATGAATAATATTCTTTTGAGCAAAACGTTAAATCTCCTTTCTTAGTGACGTGAGTTTCCCGCGTTTAGGTCAGATGATCATGGATTATGATCCTCCATTGAAAAAACTAAGCGAAGAGTTCGTTCCTCATTCCAAACTTTTGGTCTCTGCATTATTATCCTTACAACAAGTATACTTACGTCGCAACCTGTCGGCTTCGAATTGGAGGTAACGTCCTTATATCACGTGTCTCATTCTAATAACAAATTCGGTTATTAAAAGGTCCGCCCAAATGTTAAGTTTGACTGCTAACCAGAATCAGATGTTAAATCCTGCCCAAACGGATACTATGCCTTGCGAGTACTTAAGTTTGGACTCGTTTGAGCGCTGGATTATAAGTAAGAACTCGTTATTTTCTTAAGTAAATTAGTACTCATTTTTTTCTTAATTTAGTTGGATTCAGTCTCTGCCATCAGTTTTTGACCCAAGCTGGTGCGGTTCAGCTCTGGACTAGTGCCCTGCAGTCTTCTTGGGTGTTCACTTTATTCCGCGATGAAGTGTTGTACATCCACGCTTACATCCAAGGCTTTTTCGAGACCATTAAAGGCTATAACAAGCGAGTAACCGAAGTGAAAGATTGCTATGTTCACGCCATTCAGTCCGCGTAATAAGAAATCCCTTTTTAGTCCTTTCCCAATTCATTCCTCAATTTTGTAGGGCCTTGGTTCACCGAGACCGAAGGAAGTTCCTGCGGTCAGCCTTGAAAGAACTGGGATTTATTCTCACAGACCAGCCTGGGCTCTTGGGCCCCAAAGTAATACGCAAATTAATTGATTCAGTATTTAACTTGTGCTTAAAAATCAAATCTATTGATTTTAGGCTTTATTTGTCTTTATGGGCTTGTGTTTTGCCCGTGATGAGGTTAACTGGATCTTACGACACCACGATAATCCCCCTCCTAGGCAAGGGAAGACGAAAACGGCTGAAGATTTGGTGGATAGGCAATTACCTGAGCTTTTGTTCCACATCGAAGAGTTAAGAGGTGAGTTCTTTCAACAATTTTATTTTGAAAGGGTATTTTTGAATATTTCCTTAAACCTTTATTTTGCTTTCCTTTCTAGCATTGGTAAGGAAGTACAACCAAGTTGTTCAACGCTATTATGTCCAGTACTTGTCTGGTTATGACGCTGTATCTTTAAACCATCTTCTGCAACCCTTGGAAGCTTTGCCGGAAGATGAAAGCGTAATTTTGTCCTCATTTTGTAACGCGATTTCAGGGTTGAGTGTTAAACAAGGTGACCAGCCAGAAATATCAGTCCGAGTTAATATCTTAGTTGACATTTTTGTATTTCTTTTAGTGGAAGAAGGGGAATTATTCGATTTCCGAGGCTTGAGATTGGATTGGTTTAGACTCCAGGCCTACACCAGCGTTAGCAAATCCCAGTTGGTCTTGACTGAGCATCGCGAATTGGCCACATTAATGAACACGCTCATTTTCCATACGCGGATGGTGGATGGACTTGACGAGATGCTCGTCGAAGCCGCGGATTTGTCCTTATTTTGCTTCTATAACAAAATCTTCGAGGATCAGTTTCACATGTGCTTGGAATTTCCAGCTCAGAATCGTTACATCGTCGCTTTTCCTTTAATCTGTGGCCATTTCGCCTCGTCTTGCCACGAACTTTGTCCTGAAGAGGTAAGAGTTGGAATTTCAAGATATTTTGTTAACTTTGAAAATGTAAACTAAGTTTTGCCCGAATTTCTTAGCGCCATCATATCCGAGAAAGGAGCTTATCCGTAGTGAATGTCTATTTGGAAGAAATGGCGAAAGAAGCCAAAAATATTATCACCACCATTTGCGACGAACATTGCACTTTGAGCGATAAAGTAATTCAGGACTCAGCTCATTTGAAATTTTGAAGGAGTAACACTTATAATGGTCTTTTATTTAGTTACTGCCTAAACATTGCGCCTCGTTAATCCCGCATGTAGCGAACAAGAAGAAGCGAGATAAAAACAAAAAAACGTCCACGGAAGCAGATAAACCCGGGATGGAAAGTTATCGCAAAAGCAGAGAAGAATTAACTACGTAATGAGCCTTACAACTATGATTTAAAAGCTAAGGGTAAAACTTGTAATGGGTCGTAAATCTCTTTTCTTTCCTTCCCAGAATGGACAAACTGCATATGGCGTTAACAGAACTGTGTTATGCCATCAATTACTGCCCCAGTATTACAGTATGGGAGTATACGTTCGCTCCTCGCGAATATTTGCACCAGCATTTGGAATCACGCTTTGCGCGAGCAGTCGTGGGAATGGTCATGTACAATCCAGACACGGGAGAAATCGCAAAACCGTCTGAATTGCTAACAAGCGTGCGTGGTTATATGAACGTTCTGCAGACTGTCGAGAATTATGGTAAAAATTATACTGTTTACCTTGATAGTTATTCGAATTACCCATTTTATTGGTCTCGTTTACAGTTCAAGTGGATATTACGAGAATTTTTAATAACGTTCTATTGCAGCAAACCCAACAAGCCGATTCTAGTGGAGAAAAAACGATTACCTCCTTGTACATTACTTGGTAAAAATGAATAATTAATTAATTATTATGTTAATAAATAACTTTTTTTCTTAGGTATTCTGAGGTGCTACTGAGACGGGTGAGTGCAGGCCACATTTGCTACTCTCCAGCCCAGAGAGCGTTTGTCAGTTTGACTTCCGAAGGAGCAATTCCGTTCAACGCGGATGAATATTCGGATGTAACTGAGCTACGTGCATTGGCAGAGTTAATTGGTCCATATGGTATGCGATTGTTGCACGAAACCCTAATGTGGCATATTGCGAGTCAAGTCTTGGAGCTGAAAGTAAGATTTCTGGAGCCTGTTACGTTAATTTAGTTTAGTTTTTTTTTAGGTTTTTTTAGTTTTTAAGAAATGGGTTAAATACCTGAATTGCGTTTTAAGCGTTCATGTTTAGCTTCCACTTTTTTCCGCTTGAGACGCTAATTCTCGTTTTTTCTTATTATTACAGAAATTGGTGGTAGCAAACAAGGAAGTCTTGGTGGCGTTACGGACAAATTTTGACAAACCAGAAAACATGAAAGAGCTTTTCAAACGGCTCCAAAGTAGATTTGAAGAATAACTTCTTAATCAGTGTTTACGTTTTATGTTTTGGGCGAATTTAGGTGTGGATAACGTACTTCAAAGAATGACCATCATTGGTGTCATTTTGAGCTTCAAGAAGCTGGCGCAGGACGCTTTGCATGATGTGTTGAAAGAACGAATTCCCTTCCTTCTCAACTCTATTTTGGATTTCCGTCATCAAGTGGCTGCGGAAGATGCAGATTCTCTCGTAAATTTTTATCAACTTCTTTTTAAATTAGATTTTTTACGTTTTATCAATTTATTAATGTCTATCTTCAAGCTGTTAAGAATTGGTCTCATGAAATCTAGAATTTTGCCTCCAACTGTCGAAAGTTCCTATTGGAAATTGTTTCAATTTTCCCATTTTAAATCCTAGGCTGTGAACGAAATGGCTTCGGGATGCGGTTTACCCTGCCGTGTGGATCCGGTGTTATTTGCTGCTCTTAAAATGCAGAAAAATGGTGACTTTCTTTGAATAATTCAAATCCATTTGTACTTATTTTCATTGAATGTCTTAGAAACTGGAGAAGAGGATCATTTGTTAGCGTGTTTGCTATTAGTGTTTGTAGCCGTTGCTCTGCCTCGTTTGGCGCGGAGCGAGTCTTCCCTATATCGAGCGGCTTTAGAAGGCCATGCCAACAATTCGCATTGTTTAGCACCTGCAGTCAACAACATTTTCTGTTCGTTATTCGCCCTGGCTGGCCGGAATGACACAGAAGAGCGCTTAAAAGAGTTTTTGGCCTTAGCTTCATCCAGTTTGCTGCGTTTGGGACAAGAAACAGACAAAGAAGCCATCAAAAACAGAGAGTCTGTTTATCTTCTCTTAGACTTGGTATTTTTTATTATTATTATTCAGAATTGTCCTCCCCAAAAACAACTTGTTCTAGATCGTTCAAGAGTCACCGTATTTGACAATGGATTTATTGGAGTCTTGTTTCCCGTACGCTTTGCTGCGGAAAGCTTACCAAGCAGTCTACAGACCAGATAATGTCATCATTAGTTAAATTTCTTTTACGTTTTTTTCAGATTCTTGAAAGTATTACCATCAGCTGGTCGCAATTCATATTTTGCACTCCCCACCTTGCTCTACTTAGTTAAGACCCATATTGTTTTTACTTTTGAGCTTGTAATTCCCTAATGTTCTGGCAAGTTTAAATATAGACAAGCATTAAATGGGTTTCAACACAATTTTTCATCATCAATTGGATCCTAAATCACTGGGTGGGGGAGGCTCGTTTCGACAAATTATGGAAATTCGTCGTTTTCGGGGGATTTTTTCGCCTCTAAAGAACGATTCTTTATCTTCCAAAACTGCGTGAGTGTACTCGTACCGAATGGAATTTCTACACCAAAAGTAATTCAGTAGTTCCTAATTTTTTAAATTTTTTTTAATAATGTTTGGGATAATTACGTCATCACGTAAAGGGATCGGCAAGGCAAGCGCGCGGTTACTACCAAATCCTTGTCAATTTCATGTACAAGACGCATGACACTATCCGATAAGAGAGAGAGACCACTGATGGTATTTCCACAAAACTAGTCGTGCAAAACCCCGATTTCATTTAAAATTTATTTGAATGATATGTTTTAGGAATATTACTCGGATGCTATCTATGTGCGGTTTAATTACACCGGTAGGTGCCAAATCGAGGATATGCACATGTTGCAAGGGAGGCAAACCAGGTGGTAGAGCGGTTTCTGTGACCCGAGTTAGAATTTCTTTGTTTCGTTGGTTCCAACGTAAACGTTCGGTTTCTCGAAAGCCATGAATTGCCTAAAACAAAGGTAATGTAGAGTAAATTTTATCACTGAACTAGAGTTATTTCTACATCATCCCAGTGGTCGAACTCGTATCGCATCCGTTGAAGGTAAGGTTCGATTTCTTGTAAAATATTCCCTTGTTCTTCTTCACTAATAAAGTTGGGAAAGATGCGCAAGTCTTGGTTTATAACGGCCTTTATTTCTTCGCTAATTGCAGCTGAGAAGTCTAGTAAATCACTGATGGAAGATTTGGGTTGACCCTCGGAGCCGTCGAGGTCGTCTTTTTTTAATGAAAACGGGCGGTAGTGTTTTTCTTGACATTTGTTTGGTCGCAATAAAGACTTCGTTGACGTAAGTCTTACTCTCCGCAACTGTTTAGAAAATATGATACAAAGAAAGTACATTTAATGTAATTTCAATCAAATACAGTATCAAAAATTGTACACTGAAACTCACCAGACGTATACTTAATGCAGTTCCTAATCCTTTCATTTTCTCACATCCAAGTGATGATAACGCGACAATTTATAAACATTGTTCTGTTCGCAGTTTGTTGTGCGTTTACATTAGCCCGGCATAGCTCTGCATAGGCGCGATCAACTGCTAAATCGGCAGAATATAGAACAAGTTGTCCTCATAAACGATTTTTTTTCGTACATAAGTCATGTCGTAGCTTTCATTTTGTCATTGCAAAATACACGATCAATGGATTTTGGTCAGCTTAATTCATATAGTTGCAAATTAATTTCAATTGCTGGTTGCATCTTAATTTACATATGAATATTTTATTAATAATTGGACAATAAAACATTTACACCGTTGATGTTAATATGTTCAGCTTTACTGGTAGGTATCTCAACGCAGTTTAGAAAGTGTTTGGGAGTTCCTATATGTTCCCATGCGAAATATTCCGATGCGAAATAGGCCTTATTATATGTTCCCATGCGAAATAACTATATGCATACAGCTAAGCTACATTGGGGCAACGTGGCAAATTTTCTTCCGAATTGTATTTTTAACTAAGTATTAGGTAAATAAATTTAAGAAGCAGGAAACGAACTGCAACTTAACAAAGTTGGATTTTTCCGGAATTAACTGATCTGATCTCCAATCCGCGTAAGTCACGCCTATTTTTCTGTTTACACTCCTTAATGCACTCCCAGCGTGTATGGCAGGTGTGTGATTAACAAATGGTGTCTCAGTGATCAATGAACCTTCTCCAAAGAGTCTGAAAAATGTATGACAATCCGTCAAGTTTACAGAGCAGTTGTGCAGACTTCATTTGTGACAACATCCAAGCCTTTTGTGAGGAACAACATAATGAATTCGAACCCCAAACTCAACTAATCTTGAAGGAAGGCGAAGTTTATTTGCACGCTAATGTGTCCGAACAGTTACTGGAAACATTATCAGTCAAAGGAAAACTCACAGATGCCACACTTTCCTTATTTGATTCCTCTGTTACGAGCTTGCGTAGCGTTAAACTTCAAAACGCAAGCTCTTTGAGCAAGAACGGTCTCAAAATTCTCAAATCCCATCGAATTATCAGTTTAGAAGCCACCAATTTGAAAATAACCATCAGTTCACTCCTCAGTTGCTTAGGTGAATGGACTGTTCAGAACTTGCAGTATCTAAACGTCACAAATTGCGGCCTTGGCGACGAAACCAAATACACTAATATTGACTTGCTACTTGAACTCTGTCAGCTGAAGAACCTGCGAGTGCTAAACATGAGTCACACGGATTTAAACAAACACATGCTGGATATAATTGTCCAGGATTTGCGTCACCTCGAATGGCTCGATATTTCTTCCACTCCGGTGCATGATATCAGCCCTTTACGTCGCTGCAAAGACAAACTACGCTATTTATCCTTGTATAACCTCCGAAATCTACGCGGGGAGGTGCACAATGTACTTATTGAATTGGAAAACTTGCAGTATTTGGATATCTCCACCGATAAAGACTTTACAGATCCTATCCACGTCTTTCTGTCAGTTCCTCCTCGCATGTGCCAACTGTTGCAACATTATAACTCGCTACCCCGCCTGCGGCACTTGGATATTTCTGGTCGAGACGAAGCGAATTTAGTAGATTTGCAAACTTTTATTACGCAGCATCCAGCTCTTTCTTTCTTGGGATTAATGCATTCCGAGTTGTGTTACGATACGAGTTTCGCCGATGGAATTCCCACAAAACTATCGGTGAAAATTACGAAAAAAATATAATATTTTATTATAGTTATGTATTTAATATTATTTCTTTCATTTTTCATATTTTTATGATTTTATTGTGGATTTTAGGTGGCAGGTTCAGCGACGGAGCAACAAGTATTGGAGTCGCTGAAAAGGTACCAGCGACGCCCCCCTTTTGTGCAGAAATCCTTGTACGACCTCTTCCGGTATACCCAAGCCTTTGGGGAAACTCGCGTGGACGTTTTGAAAGTATGAACGTTGCAATCTTATTTTTCGATTTTGATTTCGTTTGGAATCTTAAGCATCATTTTCGTTTTAGATTCCGTTTGAGTAGAAACAAGCAGAGTTTCTTCTGGTTACCATAGCTTTAATTGATTATCGTGTTGTACTTTTACAGCTCGTTTTGGCCAATATGAGTTTACATGCGAAACAATTTGCGATTCAGATGGCGGCCACAGCTTGTTTATACAATTTGACTAAAGGAGAATTGGGTCAAAAAATTCATCCGACTGTTTTGAAAGAAGTCGTGCATTTAACTTTGACGGCAATGGAAAACTTTCCCAAAACGTTACAGGTATGTATTTGTACATTGTGTGGAAGGTTAGATGTTAGTTCTCAAGGGATATAATTCATTTCTACGTCTTTTTTTCCAGTTGCAGAAAAATACGTTGCTGACGCTTTGCAGCGATCGCATTTTGCAAGACGTACCGTTTGACCGGTACAAATGCGCAAGATTAGTAATGGATTGCCTTTGCGAATTCGATGATCCTTCCATGGGACGAATGAGCGCTGCAATTTGTTCAATTTTGGGTATGATTCGTCAACGTGGAAATTCATCTTATTTTGTCTGCTTTTTATTTATTGTTTTATCCTTAGCTGCGAAGATTTCGACAGCTGAGACGTCACTTTTGGGCTCGAACCCATTGTATATGAGGAAACTACTTTCCATTGTCAAAGCTAAAACCGATTTAGGCATCGTAGACATAACAATAAAGTTTACCTTGAGTGCTTTGTGGAATTTAACCGGTAAAAACTGAGTATAAACTTGGATTTGAAGCTAAATCGATGTTACCTTGTTTTTAATCAGACGAATCACCCACTACCTGTGAAGTTTTCCTAGAGGAGAATGGTATGGAATTGTTTTTGAACGTTCTGGAAGCGTTTGTAGACGAGCCAACAGTAGAAACTAAAATCTTGGGTCTCATGAATAATATCGCGGAAGTGGGCTACTTACGACCCCGTTTAATGGTGGACCAGTTTGTTGTTGTTTTACGGTATGCATAACCCTCGAAATTAAAGAAACGTAGATTTCTAATGTATTATCTTGTAGAAAACTGCTTCGTTCGAAATTAATTGATGTGAGTTATTTTGCGGCGGGAATTATTGCACATTTGGCTAGTAGTGGACCTGAGGCGTGGACAGTTACTGGAGTTGACCGACGTGGCATGTTACGTGAACTGGTTCGTTTTATAAGTTCGATCTTCAAATTTATGGTATTTTCTTAACAAACTTTGGGGTCTAGAAAGAAGTGATTCTGGCATGGAACACACCTGAGAGTGAAATGGTGGCTTATCGCTCGTTTCTGCCCTTTTTCCATCTTCTATTGTGCCAGGAGGCACCTGAAGTGCAGTTGTGGGCGCTATGGGCCATTCAGCATGTCTGTAGCAAAAACCGTATGATTATTTTTTAGTCTAGAAAGATATCACTTGTCCGATTTGTCGAATTCTTTCACTTTCTTTTTTTTCTTTTTGTTTTTAGCAAAACGGTACTGTCCAATGCTTTCCAGAGAGCAAGGAGACAATTGTTTGCGGCATTTGGTTGACACCGCCTCCTCACCGAGTTTTGTGAGTAATCTCTGTGTGTCCGTGCTGGGAATATTAGCAAAAGAAGGCTTACAACCATAGAGACGGAATGATTTGCGGCGGAAAAGACGATTGGTTGTGGAGTTTTCTTAAACATAACGTGTTTTGTGTTTTAGTGGTAGGAAACAATCAATTGGTTTGCTCTTACTAGTCTGACGCCTCTAATTGTTCTGATATAGGATTTATGTAATTATTTTATGTCATATACTAAGGATTTATAAGAAAAATTGTAAACGGAAATTCACGTCGTTTCAAGCATTTGAATTGGTGCGCATGTTCTAATACTGATTCCAATAAACAACAAGCGCTGTTCATACTGTAGTGTAAATTGCTACTACGCTGATTAAAAGTAAGAAGATAGTGCAATTTTAATGACATAAGGAGCGTATCAAGGAAGGGAAACTTTCGCCCAGGGTCTTCAGCTTTCGTATTCGCAACTATCAAAGCTCGCGCGCTCGCACAATTGCTCCCGCCGTCTTCGATCCGACTCAAGTCCGCTGTCCGCTCATCTCAGAGAGGACATTCGGCTATTTCCTTCTGGGCCTTCTATCACAGCTTTTTGAGCCTTGAGGCATCCCTTATGAGTTGAGGATTGTCCTGACCTGTGTTGACTCCACGCAGCGGCGTAGCTAGAGATTTTTAACGGTACGCACTTTACAAATTTGGCGGTCCATTTTGGCGCCCTTAGGTCAATTTGGCTCTGTAAATTTAGAAAATGTTGGTACGCACTTGCGTACTGTGCGTATCTCTGGCTACGACACTGAGTTACTACGCTACTAGTTTTATAGCGAAAACTATGAAAATGAGTTCGTAAATTGATGGCAAAAGAAATATATCGATTCTTTTGCTTCCTGTTATTGTTTAGCCTTCAACTACAGTATGCTCACATTTGGGCAACTATATCGATTCATATCTTCTAACCTGTCAACTGTCTCTTCCACTCCAATTTGGATTCTACTATCCATTTCTACTATTCTACTATCCACTCCAATTTGGATACTATGGATTCACCGGTAAACATCGATATGTTTTGCATGTTGCCAGCAACGGTGATTTAGCTGGTTTCCTTCGACGATCCGAATTCGCGAATTTTGCATAAAGTCGGGCCTCATCGGTGGGCCTCTCTGGTCCCAAGGGACCCCAAGTCCCGGGTCCAGAGCCGCCTCCACCTTGAGTCCTAAATAAAGGAGGGGAAAAGAGAGTTGGGTGGGTGGGGGTTAATGAAACCAGGGCGAAGACTGATGTCGAAATACGCCACGCTTGGTACTTTTATACTCAGCAAGCCGGATTCGACCTGATCCCTTGCTGGTTGGCGAAACTAGGAGAGAGTAAAGTCGGGGTATAGGGGGTATCCATTCACCACCGAGACAGGAGAGGGGTCCCCGAGCCGTAACTCCGAGTGAAGGGCGAACACCTGGCCGGGGACCGGGATTAGCACGAAGGTCTCGTCTTTGGGTTTGGACCTGCTAAAGGAAGTGAAGGTATCCTTTTTGCCAACTTTGGCGACTTGGGAACATGGTTTGGCGGGCATTTGAAGGCACTTGCCGATTAGCGATTTGTTTGGTTATTTATTTGTTCCCTTACGAAATCTTTATTATAATAAAGATTTTTATTTCAAGGAAAAGATAATTCCCTTCGATGTGTCTTCTTGCCGCTTTCATTTACATTCTATTATCCGGGTTAGAGTTAAAGCGAGTTCTTAGGAGGTTAATCTCACCACCGAGGTCAATTAAAACACTCGAGGCGAAGTCGCATCGCATTCCGTTACAGAAATCCCATCACCTGGAATTGGGTGTTTAAAAGATGATAGAACGGAGAAATTAAAAAAAAAGTTTAGGACTTCGGAGTCAGCCGAGTCACATTTATAGAATTGATAGATTTTGTTGAGTGATTTTATGTATTGTGTGAGCTATCGTGATGGGCAAGTTCGTATCAAATCGAAGGCTATACCGGAAGAGTGGGAAATGCACTATAGGAGCTGAAAGGTAACCAATTTTTTTATAAGTGAGGCTTCGTGCGTTCATTCGTGCATCGTTATAGTATTATAGGATGGATTGGTTCAGTAGCAGATGATCCAAAGCAGGCTTTATGCGAGGCCTGCCGGAAATCCGTTAGGGCCCATTCTGGTGATTTGCGAAAACCTGTCGAGACGAATCTACACAACAGACTGTCTACAAGATCTCTCATGCAGATTCTGCATGCTAAGTATGGCCTTGCTATGTATTAAATAAATGTGTTATAAAGATTTTCAGCCAGCAGAAGAAATGCTGCAAAAGTTCAACTTTGATATACACTTCATTAGACGACGACGATATTACGTAAATCTTATAAATGGGAAACTATAAATTTTACATACATGATATTTATTTAGGTGGAACAACGGTGACTTTGGCAACTCGTCCTTCGTTATTTTTGGCGAGAAATTGGCGACTTGAAATCACAGAGCGTGTCCTCCGTGCTTGAAGTGTAAATTTGGGATTTAAAAAATCTGGCAACGGTGTTTTGGTAGGGACGCCGACTCTGGATCTGGACGCGCGTGGAGATAAAATAAACAAGGTAAAGAAATTAAATTACTCACATAAATATGTAAAAGCGTAGTTCGTTTCTGTTCAGTTTATTAAATTATTACTGCACAGTATTGTGGTAGTTATTCGCAGTTCGGTACGAAGTATATTGCGTTTTAATCAAATTAGAAAATATCTTTTGTATTTGTGTTTCCAGGACTCGCGGTCATTTGCCATTTCGCTTATTAAAATGGATATTCGTCCAAATAATACGATTTACATCAACAATTTGAATGAGAAAGTCAACAAAGAAGGTATATTTCTCCTTCGAAACATGCACCGTGTAAAAACAACTTCATCCTAATCCAATTTATGTTATCTAGAATTAAAGAAGTCTTTGTACGCTATTTTCTCCCAGTTTGGACAAATTCTGGATATTGTAGCATTGAAGACGCTCAAGATGAGAGGTCAAGCATTTGTCATCTTTAAAGAGATTACGAGCGCCACGAATGCTCTCCGTTCAATGCAAGGATTCCCCTTTTACGACAAACCTATGGTAATAATAACCGGACACGTACGGGATTTAGTTGCATTACATATTCTTAATGATGACATAAGTCCTTGCTCGCATAACTGCCTTTACAGGTGGTAGTGAAGAGATGACGGCCCCCTTGGTGGTGCTGGAAAGCTAAACCAAGGGCTGAGAGAATGAAAATAACACAATCTTAATTCTCTTTTAAAATCTTAGAGTTCTAATTTCTTGAAATTTCTCTTGTAGAGAATCCAGTACTCCAAAGCAGACTCGGATATGATTGCTAAGTTGAAAGGAACATTCCAAGAACGACCTAAACGCGCAGCACGTCGCCCCGAAGAAGGCATAGTTGACAAAGAAAGCAAAAAGCCCAAGAAAAAGAAGGACAAAGCTGGACCTTATGGCGAGCAACCTCCTAATCAAATTCTGTTCTTGACCAATCTACCTGAAGAGACCAATGAAATGATGCTCTCCATGCTTTTCAACCAGTAGCCTACTTAATCTATTCTTTCTGGTTACTTATTCGATAATAATCATTTTGTTTAAATAGATTTCCTGGATTTAAGGAAGTCCGATTGGTACCTGGACGACACGATATCGCTTTCGTGGAATTCGATACCGAAATGCAAGCAGGAGCAGCCCGAGATGCGTTGCAAGGATTCAAAATCACACCCACACATGCAATGAAGATTACTTTTGCCAAGAAGTAAACGAATGCGAATTTGTGTGTCTGTGATCGTTGATATCTGGTAAGCTTTGTTTACAATGCATTTGTTTCCATAGGGTAGACCAATACAGCATTGCACTTACGCTGAAAAATGGCATTGCACACATGCTGGTTGGCTGCCTTAATTATCATCCCTATCGAACTTTTTTTTTAACTTGAATGTTTTGCCCTGATACTTCTGTTTCCATTTTCATTTTTTAGTTATTAAAGTTTTAGACATTCATCGTCGGATCAATAATTACGAATACAGTCTTATTTGAAAATGTATGAGTATAAATGCGCATTTAAAGGATTCGATAATCACGCATAAAGCAAAATGACTTCTATACGGATGTTAACTTTTTAATTTGCTTAAAGGGGAGTCGAGTGCAAAAAAAATTTGTTATAGAGTAGACCAATATTTTGTGTTTACTCTAAAAAAGTTTTATTTGCTAAAAATTAAGTTGAAAAATAATCTACTGCTCAACTAAAAGAATTAGTTGTAATAAAGAAAGGTGAAATTTCATTTCTGTTTTGCAAATTTGTGGAGAATGATTTTTGCAAAATCTCGTCGATATGCAGTAGACATCATTATCGTTTATATTACTGTCAGAAAGTTATTTAAACATTTCTAATGGTTTTGGTGGAATCACCTACGCCGTTTCCTGTGCTATTCGCCCATAAGAGCCTTAGGTGCACCGTACCCTTAAAAGGGGAGTCAAGTGCAAGAAAAAAAATGTTATGGAGCAAGACCAAAAGAAGTGTTCTGGCTGAAGAACCCCTATGTCAATTATGCATATTAACCGAGTAATAATTATTTAGCGGTTTAAGCTCGGCACCTTTCCGCAAAATTTCAAATTTTTCTATTATTATAACATTTGCGGTACAGTTGGCCAGAGGCCTGGCGCTATCCGTCCGTCTACTGGTAGCCTTTCTCTTTCTGCTACAACTATAGGACGATGGCAATAGATGGCGACGTGAGCAACCATCCTACAGCTCAGGTGCACCGTAGCCTGTGTGCATTCACATCGCCTATGAATATATCCTTAATGGACATATGTTATAATAATTTAGGAATTCAATTTTAGCGAAATTAATTTACGAAGAATTTAAATGAGCCACAACTTGCGGCATGTAGAAGACGATATAAATAGTTACTCTTTTTTTAATGTAGATGGCGTTGGAGTGTTTACTTTTATGTTGTGTTGTTATTTTCTTCCTTAGCTTGGGACGGTTCGTCATTTTTAGAGCACAAATTATGGAGTAGCACAAGCTTATTAGGTAAATATAGTTTATTTATCTTTCCTAGAAAACGCCTAATAGTGTACCTTAGTAGTACCCACAAATGTAGAGTAGAGCTGATTAACCGTAACTAATATGAGGCTCCTTCTTGCGTTGTCGCATGTCTGTTCGGTTGTTTTTGTTTTTATTTGATATTTCCTTATCATATATCTTTCCCATGGTCTCAATTCTTCCTTTTCTTGTCATTTTTTAAATTCTAAACGCTCATAGAATTTAAGAACGATCAACCTACATGTAAACTAAATCCGGAAGCGAAGGTAACCATTTATAAGTAAAGTAATCTAATAATCATCCCCAGCGGCGTTTATTTGTTTTCCACAACGCGTCCGAAGGCCACGACTTTGATGCTTTTTCATTTCCGGGCGTCATTCCAAATTTATCTTAGCGTCCTTAAGACCAAGGCATACCTTTCGCTGGCAACCTTTTGGCATTTTACAGCACTTGCTCATGCCAAATAATAGTCGAGTAAGCCGCCAACTCATCAATTCCTTTACCTTTTTATTTTTTGGTGAAAACACGTGCATTTATTACCCAACACGCTCAGAGAACATAGGAGAAGAAAAGCTCGGATTCTCCTTTATCATTTGTTTATCCAGTTAAACTGGCACGCAAAGTGTCAAATTTGTTTCGCACTTTGATAACGCGGAACAAAACCCATTTAGACGCCAAAGTTGAAGAGTTGTGTGCAAAACCGCACGTATACCTTCAAATGCGGGATGAATTAGCAACTATTTCTTTTTTTTCAGCTTCCCAAAGCAGTCATTTTGTCCTTTCGCGGCTCTTTATTGAACCGTAATCTATTGAAAAGCTATACCAAACAAGTTAATGAAGCTAAAAAAGGGAAAAGTATCCGAATTGAGATGCTTGGAAATAGTAATACGTGCCTGGTAGCGCGTACAGCTTGTCACACTTTGGCTCTCCCTTTTCAAATGTCACACTTCGTTGTAGCCAAGCCACCCTAACCCCCCACTTCCAAAGTGCCCAGGTGGGACGACTTTTAATCAACTCATTATCAGTTACGGTCCGGACTGGACCATACGTGCTCATATGTCTAATACCCTCGCTTGCGTCATATTTCTCTACATAATTTTGGTATTGCCGCGATAATTTTGTGTGTGAAAATTTTGCTTGAAAATTCATTAGGAAGTGTCCAAGTGGGTTTGCGGCACCGAATGCTTCTTTTGCCCCCTTCCGCCTCCCCATACCGTACCCCGAGCTGGCAGGTGCGAGAAATGCTGGCGTTTACGGCGGATCCCACCTCATGCAGCGGACTTCTGTTCGCCGTTTATTACCGGCATGAAAAGACGGGATTTTTTCCCGGACTGGACGCCTTTACCACCTGTGCCTTCCATGGAACGTTGGAGACGGATATTTTAACCTGGACGGGGACCGTAGGGTTGGATCTGTGTCATTGGGAACAGACTTGGAAGTTGGCCTTGGAATCAGGTATTTACTTTTCATTTATTTTGAATTTATTTTCAGGTATGTGTTATTTATTTTTGTATTCTTTGTGTTTTCAGTCAAGGCGACAAGCGTAGTGTTCCTGTTGGGGATTGGCGGCCTGATATGTTACAAATTGTATAAAAAATGCTGGGCCAAGCAAAAAGCGAACGAATCATACTGGCGTCGGAAACGTAGCTTGAGACGAAAGAGGTTGCGAGCGGAGAGATTTCGTAAAGGAGAAGAAGATTCCCGCCCAACCTCAACCTACCCGAGTGAAGAATCTGAAGAAGAGGATGAAGAAGAAGAAGACTGGAGTCAAGGCGTTGATGGCTTAAATTACTTTTCCTTTTATCGAGATAAGGTAATTCTTATCCATTATAA
The DNA here is from genome assembly GCA_003724045.1 of Lepidurus arcticus. Lineage (NCBI taxonomy): Eukaryota > Metazoa > Arthropoda > Branchiopoda > Notostraca > Triopsidae > Lepidurus > Lepidurus arcticus. Next base: position 24,686 of record RJJA01000295.1, on the reverse strand, counting down.
ATGAGTATTTTCGATAATAAGATTAAGCAATTAATAAAAATGCGGTTGTCCTTCTCGTTTACAGAAAAAAGTACCAAAAAGCCCTCGAATTTTATACAAGTCCCGTCCCCGAGAGGAAACGGAGCCTGCCCGCGATGTTAGTCCGTCGCAAGTGCCTGGATGTCTGCGACGTAATTTCACATTGCCGGAATCCTTGGTGTTGCTGCAAGGCCCCTCCCCCTCCCATATCCGGGGCTACGAGACCTTAGATATGACGGAAGAAGATGGTTTTGACGAAGATGAAGAAGGCAATAACCGCGTGCGTTCGTATAGCCTGTCCGTGCGAAAACATGAAGATGGCACCGCCTCCTGGGCCGCGTCTTCCAACCTGGCGCAGGCGCACTGGGGCCAGCTCAAGCGCCACTTGCTTCGCCGCGAAAGCTCGTTCGATTCGGATCTAGATCTCGACGCCGAGAGCCTCTGCGGGGATTTAAGTCGCTGGCTTAGAGATTGTTCACTCGATTCGCTTAGTTCAAGCCTTAGTTTGGAGTCCAACACAAATCAGGCCCAAGGGAGTTATACGTTGGAGCATTTGGAGAATCTGGAAAAGGAACTGAGTCATGTGAAGCACAACTGCTTGAAAATGGACCGCGAATTGCTCACGTTACACCTGGACGTAGCGGAACCGTCCCAGGAGCGTAGGGGATCAGGAGCGTCATCCGTGGCTAGTTCACGACCTTCCAGTGCCTTGGATTTAGTCCACGCCTATCAGTCAAGAGCCTCGTTTAAAGGGTTACTCAACTGGGGATGCAATACGGAACCCAGTGAAGAAGAACCTGAATTGAACGTTTTAAATAGCCCAGGTTTGGGACCTTTGTCGGGTGGCAGCTCAGAACATCAAAATTCCCTGGAATGGGACTCGCCTACGCAAGGATGGACGCGCTTGCCCAGACGCAGTCGACGCAGGACCATCTCCATCAACAGCCTAAGCCAAGTCGAGTAAGTTGCATTAAACTTTTAATCCCTAACACGTTTTCCTTTATTTTCTCCATAAAAGTAGAAAAGATGTGCAGGCCATTTTTCCCTGGGTTTTAAATGTGCTGGTTCCTAGTCCTTCAAGTTTTGATGTTTTCTTCGCTTTCCCATGCATATTAATTATTATCATTTTTTAATTTTTTTTATTTTATTTTAGGGAAGATGGTGGTAAATCGTTAGAATGGGACACTGAATGGCTGCCAGAGGATGATGGAGTACTCGAAGATCAAGATACAACCGTAGTTTCTATCCAAGAAGGAAATAAGACAGCTATTAAACTCCAAGAGGAAGATGAAGGAATGAGTCGCGAAGAAACAGAGAGTAGAAGTTGCACCGCGTCGCCTTTAACCATCAGGTATGTTACGTTTATTTAGAAGAGTTACGTTTAGTTGGGTTTAAATTATTTTTGAGAAAATATTGAACTTGAATGTATTATAGATCAGCTAGCTCAGCAAAGGACAGTGGAAGGATAAGACCTCGCAAATCCGAGGAAGAAAGGTTGAAGAAACTGTGGAGTTCTGAAGAATCAGGGTATTTGGAAGATGTTTCGGAGTCTTCCACGTCGTTGCTACTTTCGGCTAATACTTTATCCCCTTTGTATGAACACAAGTAAGACTTTTCAGTGTTTTTCAATTGCATTCAAGTATTTTTTTGTGATAGGAAAAGTACTAATTTTGGTAGTTTCATAGCAATAATGAAACATGTCGTTTATTGCTCTTTTCTAGAGAGCGAATGTCTTTATCGGTCGCCAGTACTTCCGTTACTAGCAGTTGCTTAGCCACGCCTTCGCCCTTTCTGAGTCCTGCCACGCCCCTAGAAGTATCCGTGGTGCGACGTAGAGAAAAAGGATCACAAGATAACCAAAAAAATCGCGAAAATCGAGATTCGGCTTACTCAGAAGATGGGGGCGTGGCTTTTGGTCTAGAAGCTTTGTCCACCCCAATGCTGATCAGCACTTTTGCTGAATCTCTCTGGCAAGGACAAACTCTTCGAGCTTTCTCTGTGAAACAGGTTAGAAACCAGAGACCAGAAAAATGAGACTAAAGTTTATTGATCCATGTAATTACGTTTTATTGTTATTTTTTATTACTATTAATATATGTATTGTTCTTTTCTTTTATTGGATTTTCGGTAGGGATATGCGGAAGTGGCAGATATTACCCAGTGCCAAAGGATGCGCCGGGTACGACCCGATAACTACGGAGTTTTACGTGCAGCTTTGTGTCAAATGCTTGGCTGTGGCATCCCGTTGCCCAGTCCTGTTCTCACCTTTCATTGTTTGGAAGAAGCATGGAACCGTGGCGATACTTGGATACAGGAGTGGAGCTTTGGCCATAAATTGCCCTATGGTGCTACCAACGTACTTCAAGGCATGAAAGATTGCTTGGATGACCTCCGAAATCTGGTGCGTTTTACTCGTGTCCCCTGCTCTGTACTTGCCATGTTTCTAATCGTTTTTTTTTATTTATTTTTTAATTAGGAGATTCAAATTTCAAGCATGGATGAGCCAAAACTGGAGACAGTAGCAATGCTCTTCAATGGGGACGCAGAATTGGACTTGCGTTGCATGGAAGCTGTAAAATTGCACATGCTTGCTTCCGCCTTGAGTTTACACATGACGGATGCATTGGGCGACGCTGTTCCTTTATTTGCTTTGCTACTGTTTTCGCGCGGAGGGTCTGAAACACCCAGGGATTTGATGAATAACTACCTGGATCCCGTAGGAGACTCATTAGCACTCGGCGAGGTAATAATTAGCATGCAGAATTAAGCGTATCTAATTTCCTATTTTATTTTTAAAAATGCGAACGCATCAGAGGAATTATCGAGAGGTAGTGTGTTTCTCTTTTACTATAGCTTATAAGCTCATTGATTTTTATGTACTCTTCATTTGTTTATTTAGAACTTGCAAATTTCGATGTTGTCTTTATAGGCCAGAGTTATCAAAATTTAACTTTCCTTCTGTTTTGTTTTTATTAGGTGGAACTGTATCTTTTAAGCTACACGTTGGATATCACGCTGCAGGTGCTAAGACCCACTGCCTCAGGCAATGAAGAGTTTCGTACGTTATTTCCGGACTCGGAAACTCCCTCACAAAGACCGTTGATCACGATAGTTGCTGACGACGACCGCCAATTCAGTATTCCGGTGGGGGACTGAAAACAGTCAGTAACCTGAAAGTCCTACGGGCGAAGCAAAACGCATGCGCGCAATAGTGCACTTGTTGAACTGGTGTTTTTACCAAAGAACTGTAGAAAAGTATTTAGAAAATTTGTCAAAGCTAAACCTGACCGGCAGCTAGGCTAACCTTTTTTTTAAGAAAACGTGTTTGGCGAGTAGGACAGTCTAGTGTTTTAAAGGACCTTGTAACTGTAAATTCAGTATATGTACATAAAACTGTAGGGATTATAGTGACTTATGAAGAAAGTTTAACGGCACAGTGTAGGTATTTTGAGCTTCGTTAGGCTTTTTTTTTCTAGATCGACAGTATTACAATAATAGTAAAGACGGCGAGTTCAATTTGAGAGTAGCTGTATTGTGACGTTTAGTTGCTATACATATCTTTTTACGGGATATGTAAGGTGTTAGCAATAAACTAAGCGATTGAATAAGAGTTGACTAAAGAGTTGAAAATTGAGTTATGAGCATCCTGGAAACGGATCTAGTCGATTAGTCCGCATTACGAATTGAATCTTTCTGGCCATATCTTCGTTGTAGATAGCTTTGCATTTTTCGTAATTGGTTCTGCGTCTCGTCTTTAATAAAACAAATGACACATTTCTGTAATTTGTAAGAAAATTTACAGAATTTGATTTTTACCTGGAAAGGTTTTTCGTATCGACGTGTCCTGCGAAATTGGTCAAACCAGCCTTCAGCACCCATAATCCTAGGGAACAGTAGAAAATAACGCAGCTTTATACAGTTTTACATTTGAATGATAGGGGATTTCATTGTTGCAAGTGCAAAATGAAACAACCATACCTGTTAATCGTGCGACATGCCTCTTCCACGTTATTCTGGTTCACGAAGACAGTCCTGGCAACAAACTGTGCATGTCTTTGCATAATCATTTTCGCGAGACACTGTCGGTTGTCTTGACGTGCAGTTTTATTCAAGCTTTATTTCTTTATACAGCATAGATTTGCTATATTATATTACTTCACCTGTACCGGTTAAGGGTACCCTTTCAGTTTCAGCCCACTTCGAACTGCGAACCATAATTCTAATGCGAACAGCCATGAAAAAGCTTTTAAAACTGGAAACAGTTTCAGTTTTCAGAAATTCGGAAACGAATAACGGAGTGGCGGCGCGTTGAACTAACACGTCTCTGATCTCCGGCTCGAAAGTAATGCGTTTAAAGGGGGAGTAAGGTTTCAAAATGAAAAAATATATGTTGTAGAAGAGACCAGGTTACATGTTCTGGCTGAAGAACCCCTATGTCAATTATGCATATTAACCGAGCTTAAACCGCGCTTAATTAACCGAGTTTAAACCGCGCTTAATTAACCGAGCTTAAACCACGAAATAATTAATTACTCGGTTAGTATGCAGAATTGACATAGGGGTTCTTCAGCCAGAACATGTAACTTGGTCTCTTCTATAAGCTATAACATATATTTTTTCATTTTGAAACCATACTCCCCCTTTAAGAACTGTTGACGCGTATTGCTCTCCCGCTTCCAGCAACAAACTGACAATGTCTGGTCGGGAAGCTACATAGGGTATTGCGTTTAAGATTCCCAGCGAGTGACAGTATTGACTCTTGAAAATAACCTTTTTTAAAAAAAAAATCATTTGACTGATTTAATTAATGGTTTCATTGCTTAACCGTAGTTCAGAAAGCGAATTCAGTTGGTAGGGCCCGTGCGCCACCAGTGCGTTACCAGCCAATCCGGACATAAGAAACTGGCACTCAGTGCCAAAAGTGCAGCACCGGGTTGACCAACTGAATTCGCTATAATTTCCGGATTTAAAATTTTCGTCGACAGTATATTCCGATACATATTTGAAGCTTAAAACATTTTAAGACCATTATTTGATTATAAATAGACTGTTAACACAGCATAAATAAAATATGTGAACTGATTATTAAACACGACTTATCACACAAAAGTAAGCATCAGGTACGAACTCACATATTCAAAGGATAATAAACTCGTTCTTCCAAAACACGGCCGGCTTCAATGCTATCTTGTACCCAATGAAGCCTCACTAAGTGGAATTTTTTCTTTCTGTTCCAGTTAATCTCTTTCACAACTCCCAAATCAGAAATCCTGTAATATTCAAAGTAACATTTCTTTCTCGAAACTTAACTTCAGTTTTCACTTTACCCATTCCAAATGACATGTGTCACGTCACCAGTTAGCTCAGTCGTCACTTCCGCTCCATAGATCTTCAACTCCAACATGACCCTATCCATGTCTGGGTACTTTGACCGCCAATTCGCCTCCAAAACGATTGTATCCACATAAACTTTGCATAAACGAAATACTGCGTATTTGTAAGGCCGAGAAAAATTCTCGTACTCAGCATCAGCAATCTCTTCTCGCTGCAACAACGGGGGGTTGATCTTAAAACGAAAAATAGACAAATGAATTGTACGAGATGAATTGCTAGAAAAAATATTTAATTTCGTAGAATTACCAGTTCTTGTACACGCCGTAGTGCAAACCCTAAGCTTTCTTTCGTAGCAGGCTCCGTAAAATTATCCCCAAAACGGTCGAAATGAAGAGCCATTTCATCTTCGCTTCGTTGAGTGGCCTTCCACACATCTACCGGACTAAATGGAATCAACTTGCAAGCATTCAAGCACCTAATTAGCCAATCAGCTCGAATCAAGTCATATTTTCCAGACACGATCAAACTTTGAACCCGTATATCTTTCTTTGCTGCAATAACACCAAACGTATCTTCTCCTAGGGGTAATAAATATGAAAAATTAGGGATAATTTAATTTTTGTTTACAAATTTTAATCAATTACCGGCATTTTGAACACATGTTCCCCCATGTTCCACTACTTTTTTCATTAAGGCAGTACGATCCATATCCTTGGTTCCATTAATGATAAAGAATTCTTTGCCCTTGAGGAATTCTGAAACCTAAAAGACATAAGGTACGTGATACCTAAATAAATAAAAATACACAAAATACTTTTGAAACGGCCGAAATATCCACAGGTTGAAATTGAGAAGCAAGCATACAACTCGGCTTAGCAGGACTATTTTCCGATTTTCGCTTTTTGCCTCCATGGTGTTCCCCATTGTCCGAGTAAAGGCGATTAGCCAATTTCCCTTCTGCCATCTTCAATATTTATTTAGGGCAAAAATAAATAAAAGAATAAAAGCAAGAAAATTACTTGACGTAACGTGGCGAACTCGGTGACAGTCATACACTCATGCCACGGCTTATCATACCGGACATGCTCTACCCTCGGAAACCGTAATGTATACCCCATTTTATACGCATCGCTAGACACAATTTCACCTGCTTTCACCTGAAATAAAAACGTATTTATTATCAATAACGTTTTCTGAGGATAAGTTAAGTTTATATTGCCTCTACGATGTAAGATTTCTCAGGCTCGATCCAAAGGTCCGGTTTTTCCATAGTCCAGACGATGTTGCTAGGGCAACTTTCTTTCCTAGCAACAGCGTTCCAATGTGGAGCCAAGTTTTGCATCAACCTATTTAATGTTTCGTCCGAATAACCTGATCCGACTCGCGTAAGCGAGTAAAAGAACAAAGGTTTGCCTGCAAACTATTCTTTTAAGGGTTTTATTACACTTAAATTTGAAGTAAAGTACCTGTTATGGGGTCTTGAACTGCTACGGCCAATAAAAACGTGCTTAAATAATCCCGACGTCTTCCCTGGCCATAATATCCGCCCACAATAAGCAAATCCAGGTGATCCATCATCCCATCTATGTACTAGCAAATTTACGTACAAGCTTCGATTGGAAATTAAATTTCTTAAATTAATTTTAATACTTCGGGTTTAATTTTTACCCAGCCTCCTTTACGAATGTTCGGCTTGTAAATCGAGTCAGGTTGCTTTAAAATTATCCCTTCTTCTCTCGTCTCAATGGCTAGATTGAGCATATCAATTGCTTCTTGCCTAAAAAATGGACTTCAATCAGTAAAAATAGTTTTAAATAGTTTTTGTAAGGTTCGCAGTACTTTGTGGACACAATTTTACGATCTGCTAATGCCAAGGATCCTTCCAGAGGTTTAAAGACCTTGTCCATGTATTTTAGGCGTTCACGGAGGGGCAGACTAGATAATACTTTACGGTTATACATGAGAATGTCAAAGACGACAAAATATGGCTGGAAATTGCCTCCAGGCCGTAAAGATTTGACATCGAAATTAGCTCCTAAGAACCGAATTTTAAATTAAGACGATAAGCAGGCAGTTGTAGGTTACATTAATACCTTTTGATATAACAAAGTTTTTGATTTTGTCCCAGACCAGCATTTCTCCGTCCAGAATGCAAGATTCCACTTCAGGATTGAACTGAGAGGCAATAAAAGGAGTTAAAGAGCCCCCTGCATTGCTTCCACCAAATTTATTCGTGTAATCAAAGCCATTCCTATTCATAATTCAAATAAAATTGTGCACAGAACAAATCTATAAAATAAAATAATAATAAATAGAAGTATTTTACCTAGAGAAGAATTTGAAGGCATGGCCTTGTTTATGGAGTTGAAATCTCTCGCCATCAAACTTAGTTTCAATGTAGAAGGGCTTTCTATCCATAGCAACTTCTACGTTGTTTAAGTTGATAGATTTGTCAGCCAACATAGGCCGAAAACACTCGAATAAAGAGACGCTTTTCTCTTCTAACCGGACTGTAGGGTCTCTTAGTTCCATACAAACCTAAACAGCGTAAAACATTTAACACGTTAACATTTGTTCTTACAAAACTTATGATAATTACCTTTTTAAGATCATTGCGAGTGTCGTGTAATTCTTTTGCGTCCGGATGGAATATTTCCATAATAGCGTCTTTTCCCAACCCAAGTCTGAACTCTCTCTTGAGAATTATCCGAATAAGCCACTTCTGTTCTTCGGCCGACATATGAGTGACTAGCGCCTTCAGATTTTCTTGCTTCTTCTCTAATAAGGAATAATGATAATATATGCTTCTTGAACGGTTGGAAATTTCAATGCTACCTTGGTCTTTGTCAGCGAAACCTGCGGCCATAGCGTCCAAACGATCATTGACTTCTTCAATGGATAAGTTGCCACGTTTCGGGCATCGATTTTTTAAAACAAGGTAGGCTTGATCAGCAAAATTATTGGTCGAATGGGTTGATCTGGGAGCTCTGTGTTTAAGAGTGCATTTAAATTAGTCTTTCCATTTAGAACTTTAAAATCTTACTTATACGAAAGCAGTTTTTGAGCGTCATTTCCTTCTTTGGGCAACGCTAAAATGCTGACATAAAGCCGGGCTAAAGTAACTTCTTGGACCCCGTAGCTAGTTCGGGCTCTGTCTAATGATGGAAGCAATAGGCGGAGGACCGGAAACAAACTCTCATCCTAATGAAAAATAAACTAATAAATACAAATTTTATACAACACAGACGACAGAGAATTGTTACCATATCAGGAGAACTTTTGAGTCGTTCTCGGTAAGCAGCGAAATAATCCGCAAGTATTTTTCGCTTCGAAATTTTCGTGTCAGATTTGTTTGTCTTGTGAATTTTTTCGCATAGTTCCGCAAGCTCACTAAATTGAGTTTGTGAAGCGACAGAAGCCATTTTTAGGTTAAAGAAAATTGCGCTTTCACGAGAATTCGCTCATAAAATAAAAACATAGAAACAAACTTTGAAAGGTTCCGAGACTATTCGTACTTAATAAAAACGTGTATTCGGAGTTTAATTTCTAGAACTTCACTATTCAGTAGAACCGCGATTCACTGCAATCCTACAACAGCCAAAGTTTACCTTCACTCTTGTCGTTCTTTGTCTCAAACAGAAAACAACAACCAACACAAAATCCAAACTTAAATGATTTATTCTACCAAATTTATGCCATTAGAACCACAAGGAAACTTCCACGTAAATAAAAGCTAACTTGTTGTAAAAAGTATGTAACTAATGTATTTGTCTACTTTTGCGCCCAAGTAAAAAAAAACGCTACAGTAGAGTGGACACTTAAGCGAATGAGTCGGCCTACTACACTTCATAGGATGACTTCAAAATCGCGAAATGCTACAGCTACTATGGTTCCCACCACTGCAACCGGAGGAGTCAGCTCCGTGATCCCTACCGCGGATTTGGCCAGTTTTTTCGAATGTCCCGTCTGTTTTGAATACGTTTTGCCCCCCATTCTACAATGCCATAGTGGGCACTTGGTTTGCTCCAACTGCAGGCCGAAACTAACGTGCTGTCCCACTTGTCGAGGAAGTTTGGGTAAAAAAAAGTGTCCTTAAGATTTTAGTATTTTTACCTTAATATATACGTTAAAAGGCAATATCCGCAACTTGGCCATGGAGAAAGTAGCGTCTACTGTGTTTTTCCCTTGCAAATACGTTACTTCAGGGTGCTCGGCCTCCATGCTCCATACCGAGAAAGGAGAGCACGAAGAAACCTGCGAATTTAGACCATATTCCTGTCCTTGTCCTGGTGCTTCCTGTAAATGGCAAGGGTCTTTAGAACAAGTCATGCCGCACCTGGTGAGTCAACACCGCTCCATCACCACTTTACAGGGCGAAGACATTGTCTTCCTCGCCACCGACATCAATCTACCTGGTGCCGTTGACTGGGTCATGATGCAGTCCTGCTTTGGTCATCACTTTATGCTTGTTTTAGAGAAACAGGAAAAATACGATGGTTTGCAACAGTTTTTCGCCATCGTCCAACTCATCGGTACTCGAAAGCAAGCAGAAAGCTTTGCCTACCGGTAAACCTTTAAAACATTACCAAACCAATTGTTATTTTAATTTAATTTAAGTACAGATTTACGCAATGTGCGAACTGAAGTGGTTACAATGACAATAATTTAGCACAAGAATCCTAATCTGAATGAGTCAGTGCATGATTACAATTGATCTGATTATGAAGAGAGTTATAAATATACTTATATAAGAATATTCACTTATTTGTATTCCGGATTTTCTTTCACCAAGGCTGGAACTCAGTGGACATCGTCGCCGACTCACATGGGAAGCCACGCCCCGTTCGATCCACGAAGGCGTGTCATCAGCAATTCTTAATTCAGATTGCCTCGTATTTGATACTAGCATTGCACAGTTATTCGCTGATAACGGAAATTTGGGAATCAATGTCACGATTTCCATGTGTTAATAAGCCAAGATCTTCTCCCACTCCCAATTAATATTCCCCCATGCCCCAAAAAATTGGGAGGAAATTCAGAATTGTAAATTTCCATAGGTAAAAGAAAAAAATCAGCCCAGGTTTCTACAAGTTTAACAAATGGTGTGGTACAGGCTCCTTTATCGCCATTTTTTTTAAGTGACTTTTTTTTACACGAGTGAGAGCATGTGGATGTGTCTTACGGCCGTGCAGCTGTGATAGAAACAAGGGGCGTGGCCCATAAGTGCATACAACTTGAGTACGAATGTGTAATTTAAAACTACATGTACATGGTGTTCATTTGAACGTCAATGAAATGCTTAAATAAGTACTGTAAAATTAAATAAAATTTCCGCAAATTAGGGAATATATAATATTTTTTTTATTATTCGACACTAGAAATTATATCGAATAGGAATAATAACTTGACGAACAGTTAATTATTTATTTATTTTTAAAAAAATAAAAAAGCAATCGTGCACACAATAGTCAACAATTGCGAATTTTAGCCTATAAAACTACAAAGGATAGGCTTCATAACTCCGAATTCCTCACTGCTCCGTTACTGTAACTAGCTTTTTATCTTAGGAATACATTAAGTTGAATTGCAAGACAAATAACGTATAATAACAGTGTAAACAACATTTTGACAAAAACGTATCATTGTAGCGAACATCTGAACTATCAGAATTATAGGGAGCATTTACGTTTGTTTACATCATCAGAACATCAGTTCCTTTCAGCACCGCAACGTGTCCATTTGGGTTACGTTACGCGTGACCATAAGTTAGTCCAGTACCAAATATTAGATAATTATAAGCCAATAATCTCGCACCGAAATACATGTATTTGCAGTTCCCTGCTTTCGTTTCGATTAGAAGTCTCTCATTGTTTACATATTCCCCTAAGCTTCAACAGTATCTCCCCAGACAATCATTTGACCTTCTTAAGCAGCTGTCGTATACTCGTGCCAAGTGATTAACTGGTCATTAATTTCCCCTCCCCTTACTCGCCCAAAATTTTGGGAGGAGCACGCATGCAGAAAGGCTAGGGGAAAGGAAAAGGAGCGAAGGAAGAAAAGGTTTAAGACAAAAGGTTCAAACCCCGCAGGATTGGGACCCCCGTTGGGTCCCCCCACCAACCTACTGATAAAATCCATCAGGGAGGATGAAAAGTGACATGCTAATCGACAGTTGTTTTGCCTTTTGCCTTCAAGTCCATGCAACTCGAGCTCTCCAAAACTACCACGTCTGGATGAAAAACCTTAGGCAAAACCGGTTCGGTTCAAATCTCCCCCTCTTAAAACTTACCATGTCCAACTTTAGTCATCCAGGTGTACACGACAATCTATCGCCAATCTGCATCTGAAGCTGAGCCAGACTTACCTTTGGCTGATGGTAATTTTTTTCTTCACCTGTCTATCCCCCACGTTACCCTCCCCTTTCACCCTTCAGCCAACCTCGTTTACCTGTCCAAAGCAAAGGGAAATTTTCCGGAGGTGTGTATGTAAAACTTGGCATGTGTTAAGCAAGACATATACCCTGGGCAAACAGCAAAAACCAGTTTTTAGGAGCTCCCCATGGGTTTGAGTACTCTCTGTCTTTCTCTCTCTAGCTTCGTCTCTTTTTGAACCCAAATTTCCCAGAGAGCCTAGAGACTTTTGTGAGCGTGAGTGTGTGTGAAGCACGGTCTTGTCAGACACGACGAACACGACAGCCCTGACACCCCAAAAAGCCAGGCTCTTGGGAGAAGATCTTTACTGGGCAAGCCGAGTTTGAGTGTTGGAAGAGGAGAGGCAATTGGCGGTGAGTGAACTTGAGAGTGTTGGGGACGGACACAGGCTTTTCGGAGTCAGTGCAGCCTCAGCCATTGCGCTCGTTGCTCCGCTGCGTTGTTCTGTGTTCCTCCTACGCAGCCAAACGTCACGGACATTGATTTTTTGTCTCAAGCTACCGAAAGAGTATATATTTTTCTTGGCCAGTGGGTTGGCGTGGACTCGGTATCAGCTAGCACCTGGCAGTTGCTTGCAAATTTGGTGGAATAGGAGAAGAAAAGTGTGCACAGTTTTTGCGGGCCCATGAGTGGGCAAAAAGTGCCCCGCCCAGTTAGCTGATAAACCTTGGAATTTAAAATGAGCTAAATTTGTTTCGGAAATCGCGTGTCAGAAAAACTTAGCCGTAGATTGTATTGTCTTGTAGAAGTCTTGTAGATTGGATTGTAGAAGTCCAGAAAAAAAACATTGAGGTGAAAACGTAGTAAAATTACGAAACAGATGTCGAGGAAACGATATCTAGAACTAAACTTGAAAGCAAACGTTTGACTTTGATAATTTGAAGTGATTCACCCTGTCCACTAAAATTGAGTGTATTTAACCCGAGAAAAAATCCTTTTACGTACGTGACTTAAGGGAACACTTAAGAACTAGCAAATCGTACTTTGAGTTAAGGAATTTAAAAAAATCGTACTTTGAGTCAAGTTGAAACAAAAACGGTAAACAAAGTGACCCGAAAACTGAAACACCCGACGTCGAAGGTCGCTGAAATAATCTGAGAGTCATTCGAACATCGTTTCTTAATTAAAACCAGGAACCACATTAACCCAAACTCGGATTTCATATCGGCGCGACTACTGAGAAAAACCTGACAATACCGTAATTCTCGAAAGTCGCGTTTAAACCACCCAGAAACGATACCGACATACCCAGAATCCGAGATTCGGCAAAAAGAAACTCGTTAAAAACCGCTAATAATTTTATGTTTAAACAAAACTGTTGAATACTAAACTGTTGCTTATAGCCACAAAGCTGCCTTTCAACCTAAATCGATGAGCGAAAACTTCGAAGATTCGTTAAACATTCGAAAGACTCGACTACAAATAAATAAACCGAAAATGAAAAGCAGTTGGTTGCCGTGGATGTTAACGTTAGGAAGCGTGCTGAGTGTGTTGGAGGCGTTCCCAAATAATCCGAGTGGGTTAGGGACGATTAGCGGCGGCGGCGGCTATTTAGACCACCATTGGAGCCATGGGGGCGTTTTGGGGGCGGGGCGATCAGCTCCACCTACTTGCGTGGATATCCCGCGCAATTTGTCGCTCTGCCACGGGATTGGCTACTCAAAAATGCGATTGCCTAACCTTTTAGAGCACGATTCTTTGGGGGAAGTTCTCCAGCAAGCTGCATCGTGGGTCCCGCTCTTGAACGTGCGTTGCCACCCGGATACGCAACTTTTTTTGTGCTCTCTCTTCTCGCCAGTTTGCTTGGACCGCCCCATTTACCCTTGCCGCGACTTGTGCGAGAAAGTGCGGACGGGCTGCGAAGGTCGCATGAAAACATACGGCTATCCTTGGCCGGATATGTTCCGCTGCGACAAATTTCCGCTTGATAACGACATGTGTATCACGCCGATGGCCGGTGCTGCCACCTCCACCGGATCCGGTAGTAGTAGTTCTAGTAGTCCTAGCTCTACTAACTCGCAAGGCAGCAAAGCCTGGGCGGGGCCAGGTAAAATTTTGAGTAGATCCAACATTTTATAAGTTTGTAATGTTATAAATCTAACAGACAATTTTAAATTTTTTCTTCGTGGGTTGTAATAATCATGTGTTCCTTAGCGATGAGGAACAATCCTAATTCCTAAACAAAATGCACTGAAAAGGAAGAGCTATTTTTCAGAAATGGGGATAACTGGATGCGTTAGGATCCCTAGGAAGATAATAGATTTTCAAGTCTGATATTTTTTATTTATTTTTTACTATACTCGTAAAACTGAATGTTTTTTGAGAAATAAGACAGGGATTTCGACGTCTTAGGTAGACGAAAAGAGAGACTAGATAGTTGACATATTTTGGCTGCGGGACTAAAAATTTGCTAACGCAAACGAATATCAACTAAATAACAGCGAATTAAATAATAGCAATATACACAAAGTTGAGCCAAATTCACCAAAAAATATCACATTAAGTGCTTTCATCTTCACTTGTAAAATTCTGCATATTTAAACTGACATTAGCTATCCTAAGTTCGTAGTTAGCCAAATTTCGCAATTTTCTAGTTTTCGTATTTCTGTTTTTCCTACGTTATCCTATATCTCTGTTTCTCCCTATATTGTCAGCGAGGAATTTGAAGGGAAAATATATTCACATATAGGAAATAAATAAAACGGAAATTCTTCCATGTTAGAAATTCTGCTACAAGCAGAATTTCTAACATGGAAGAATTTCCATGTTATCTTTCCATGAAGAACTTTTTCATGAAGTTTTTCCATGTTAATTTCCATGAAGAACTATCTATTTACGTATGCATAAGGAAATAAACTTGCTTTGAGCTTTCCACGCTTGAAAAGTTTCATCTCCCTTTGAAAAACAAGCCCTGTTCAACCTCTGCTTGTCAAACAGTTTGCCTTTTCCGCAAATATACCAAGCTTGACCAAATATACCCGTTTTTCCCACACATTTTGTGTATTTTCTTAGGCGAGTGCGGGGCATGCCACCAGGTCGACACCTATGAAAACATCCTGGATCATTACTGTAGAGCAGATTTTGGTAAACTGACATAATTTTGATAATAATTAACTCTTTCATAACGTCTTTTATTGTATCTTCGATTAGTGATACGGGGTAAAGGACGTAAAGCGAAAAAAACGAAAATTATGGTGAAAAAAGTCAAAATCCTCAAAGTGGGCGGACCCTTAAAAGAGGCGTGGCGACGACCTTCACAACGCGCAGGGGCAGCCGGAGGTGGCCGGACTGCCTTGAGCTTAGAACTGCCCGGCGAAACCTGCTGTGACGCTATGCTCCGCCCACCAGCGGGTGATAAGCTACTCATCATGGGTACTCAACGAGGCTCCGAGTTAATTCCAACGTTTATTCTTCCATGGAACAAAAGATCCAAAGTAATGAACATGTTTTAAAAAATAATTGTAGAAAAATTTAGATTATTTTAATACTAGCTAAATTTTAGTTTCGATACCAAACATTCGCATTCGTGAAAAAAATAATTTTTCTTTCGCTGTTTTCAGACTATTAGATCTGCGGTGAAAGCGTTCAAGAAATTCAATTGCTCAGACCCTAAATCGGTCTTCGGGGATGGTCACCTAAGCCAAGCCCACTTGGGCACGCCCACAAACAACGACACCGGTCGGCGCAAACGTGGCGGACGAAACAAGCTCCACCCTAATAATTCCACCATTATTGAACCTGCAGAAACCCCCTCAACAATCCAAGGCCCTCGAAACAAGCACAAATCGAAAGTCACGCCTTTGTCCACTACTCCGGCTCCAACTTCGACCGCTTCGAGTCCACCGGAGAGAAGAAATGGAAATAAGAAGAGCAGACCAAGGAGTACACCCCCGCCCGTGCCCGATTCCTAGGAAATAGAACGTGAAAAGAAATAATAGTACATAACCCTAAGCTCTTCTTCCGCCCGCCCCACCAGTGAAATCCATTTGTTTGGGTCATGAAAAAACGACTGCTTTGCTTTACATTTCAATCTCCTTATCTTAGCACTTGTAAAACTGTACATAGTGGTTGGTTTTTTAGGATTTGTTTTTTTACTTTTTTTCCTAACTCAAGACTCTTCAGTTGGATTTTGTTGTTTTGGCTTGGGCAAAAACGCCGTTTCGTCTAAATCGAGAAGCTTCGTGCCCAAATTTCCTTCTCGGAAAGCTCTGACAACAATTTGGGCGGCGGTAACGATGTTGGGCTGCAAGCGAAGACTCCCTTAAAAAATGAGAAAAAAATACGCTATTTTTAGCTTCCAGCTTTTTCTGTCTTTTTTTCCTATAAAAGTAAATACATAAATAATTTCTTTTCACAGCAGGTAAAAAAAGAAACAAATAAAATTTTAAAAAAATGCTTGGAATTTATTAAAGGAGTGAGTCATAAAACGTCTCCCCAATACGACTCTTGTACATTGAAATAAATGTCCTTTCCCCCTGTTCGTTATACGAAAATTCTTTTCTTTTTTTTCTAGAAAATTGAAAATTCGATCTTTCGGTTCTGTTGGTCTATGTGTACGCTGTGTCAATACAAATCGCCAAATATGGTAGCCTAATTATTACGTGCCTACCTGGTGTTCACAAACCCTCATTAACTTTATTAATATTATTATTACTGGATTCGATTTGTTCAGAACTCGGTTTAGCACAATTCAAATGCCAAATTCTCTTTGTATACTATCTGGCATTGTTAATTCAAAAGTCCCAATCTAAAGCAAATCTTTAGATTGGGACTCCTTTCGAGATAGATTAATGGTTCAAAACATGTTTTCAGTTACCATCAGGCATTCTGACTCGTTGATGAAGATTGCGGGCGACAGCTACAGGCACTAACCACTCAAGAACGTTATCCACAGGGCCTTGTAACTCGAAAACTTGTGCGTACCTACGTAAAAAAAAGCCACAGAAAGAGTATAATCACACATATTACCAGACAGAAAAAGAACTACAACTACAGTACTTGAAATCCTGTGTTTTGTTGAGCCAAAAGAGGAGAAAGTCCGCCATGATGACTTCGCCCACCAAATGATCCTTCAAGGTACCTGGCAAGGGGCCAAAAAAAGTTATTTATGGCGGTTATTACACATCCCCAGGCTTAATTAACAAGGTAATATCATCTCGGATTGTTTAGCAGGTAAATTTGACACCTGAGGTGATACCTAATAGTCTGAGATTAAATAACAGCAGGAAATTATACACCAAACTTGTTCTGCGAGCACTAAAAAAGCTATAAAAATGTACCAATTTACCAATTTTTCGAGCGAGAAAAAGAAACCAAAAGTCTCCGCTTACCACAAAGGGCTAACTTGAGACCAGTTACAATGGAATCCACACGAGGGTTCATAATCCCTGGTGTATCGAGGAGATAAACTGGCGGATTTTCCGAGATTTTGATCCTTTCTTGCACACTGCGAGTTACGCCTGCTACCGCGCCCACAGCTGCAGCTTTTCCTTTTCTTAAATGTCGACTCCTCAGCATATTGATAAAAGAAGACTTTCCCACGTTAGGAACCCCAATGACCATCATTGCACAATCACCCACATGGCTGCGATTAAATCGATCACTTTCTGCGATTAAGTCAACACCTAGTTTCATAACCTGTTAAACATAGACTTCATAACATATTAGATTCCATAACTTATTAACGCAAGATTTGACGAAATAGTTTACCGATTTTAGGCCAGGACACTTTTGGTCTTTGCAATTTGTGAATAAAACGTGTTTTAAACCTTCTTCTTGGGTCAAACGCTCCAAAATGTTTTTTTTATACTTTTCATCGATGAGATCAGACTTATTGAGGATTAAAATATGGGGTTTAATACCCAAAACCGTTTGGCTGAACTTAGGATTCCGCCCAGAAAAGGGAATTCTGGCATCATGTACTTCAATCACGCAATCCACGGTTTTTAAGCGAGCTTCCATCTGCTTTAAACCTAAGCATATAAACTTATGAATATAAATAGATTAAGTATCGAGAAAACCTGGGCTTACCTTTTCCCATGTGACCTGGGAACCAATGCAGAACGTTGTGATCCGGCATGGAGAATGAATTGCGGAATTTTATGGCATTATTAGCAAAATTTACAGCGAAAACACGCATAGTTCTCTAGTTTAATAGTTCTTCCTATTAATATGCTGACTCACTGCGTACTTTAAGTGCCTGAAAATCAGCTTAAACTAACAAAAATAACAGCACATGTTTTTCTCACGTGGAAGTCCTCTAGTATATCAATTGGATTAGTTTATTAGTATCGATATACAATCGAGATCGAAGTCACACTAAAAACAAACGAGCAACGCGGTAGATTCAAATCGTGTATACTCTAAAATGGTAGAAAATGTATAAATACTCGATTCACATGTAAAGATGGGTGACAAGATCATGATCAGGCGCATTAGGAAAGCCAAAAAAAACTCTGGAACACTTCCTATTTATTATATCTGGCAGTTCCAGCACTTTGCTGCAGGTCTTGTAGTTCCTCCTACAACAGCAAACTCTTAAAAATTCCTAAATTTAAACCTTCAAATATTACCTCTGTGTATGAATAATTCACCGCGAACTTCCTAGCAGCAACAGTCCCAGCTTTGCGTACAACCGCAAGCCCATGTTCCAAGCAAAACGAATTATCCTCATGATCCAAAACCTGAAAATCAATTCAAAGAACCCTTTTAGTTCCCTTGGTAAGATATAAAAAATATACGCAAGATAAACAAGAAATTCCTTACTCTAGACAAGAATAAATTCTTGCGACAAGAATCACATTCCCACTCTTCATCCATTTCAGGCGCCGTCCCGACCGAAGTTTTTCGTCCCTTCCCAACCTTATTCTTAGCCCACGTGACTCGTTCCCATCGTCCCACCCCCAATTTCCTCAACGCTTGCCGGCCTTTACACTCGCTCGACACTAAAACCACCAAAAGCGGCTTGATCTTCGCCCATATTTTCGCACTCGTCCTTCCATCTTGGGCGAGGTTTACCACCAAACGATCCAAACTAAAAACGGTTGGTTCGCAGCTCAACTTTGCCTCCTAGAATAAAAAAAACTAACTTGCATGCCTGCAGCTAAGATAATTATAATGTTGTCTTCAGATTTAACCTTACCTCAAATAGCTGTTGTGCGGAGTCTAACCAATCCAAAGGGGCAAAATAAACGCTTTCCGAGACGGAATACCCCATTCCCACAGACGATATGAACGCCCGCGGCCAAATCACCATAAACTGCCCCGGTTCTTGAACCGTGCGACATACATTCACACCCTCTTGTTTTAAGACATGGGGCGGGACCATGACAGTATCTGACGGTAGCCACACGCTTTTTTCACGGATTAAATCTGGCGTTAATTTCTTTAAAGCGTCGCGGAAAACGATCGCTTGCTCTGCCCCTACGCCGTACCACACTTTGTCCACTCCAGTATGCAAGTACTCGATCCAGGGCAAGCCATGGGGATCCCGGTACCAGCAGCATGTACTGAACAGCATATTCAAGTGTAACGTGGGTAAAGTGACGCCCATTAGTGCGCCCATGGCTTTGAGTAAGGATTGCTGACCACTGCTCAAGACTTTTAGGTTCCAGGGATGATTTTCAATTTTCGCTGAAGGGAATCCATAGTCGCCCGTCAAGCCCGTGTCGATCGAGCCACCTAAAACAGAGATATGCCGATGCCCTCCTTCCACAAACTGCCAATAGAGCTTTTCCAGAAGGAGCGTGCTGTTGTTTTTGGCTTCGGCGGGACACAAAGCCGAGTATACATGGCACGCTGTGCGGTAGAAGCTGCTTAAGGTGATACTTTTATCCTATAATCAGAAAAAAATATTGTTATTTACATATGAATTAAAAAAAAAAAAATTTCTCTAGTTACTTTGACAATACACTCGTCCGAGTCCGAGTCACTATCTTCAGACGATTCTTCTTCAGAGTCTGTAATGGTCTTGTTGAGTTCCTCCTGATTTTTCCGGCGCCGCAATTCGCGTTCCTGGTACTTCTTATCCACTTGGGTTAAAAGTTGGCGCCGATCTGCTTCACTTAGTGCGGCGTAAGGCAGAATATATTTCACATAAACTGAGTCTAAACGAGTGTTCACGCCAGGAACGGATGGCACGCCCAGTAACTCCCCTACTTTGGCCCAGCGTCCTCTTTCCAACACCTAAAATTTGCATTGAAATAAGGTTAGACTTTAGGCAAAACGTAAACGCCCTCCGTTAACAACAAAAAAAATTAAAATAAGTTAAATAAGCGGTAATTATGCATTTACCCACTAGGGTGCAACAATGCATAAGGGTTGCACTAGGGTGCATTTTATCATAAAAATAACAATACCTGAGTAATGCCGCCTTGAGCTTCTACTGCGTGGTATAACTGGGGCAGATCCACTTCTACACCCCCTAAGGAGGGTAAATGCGTGCAGTCAATCTTCAAGCTGCGTAGATGCTTGCGTAAAGCTGCCAGCGTGCGCGAATTGGGTCCCCAGCGTCGCCACGTGCGATGAATGTAGTGCCGGTAGCCCGTAAAACGCAAGTCTTCTTGCAAATTGCAATCGGGACGAAAACTCGAAGGAGGTATAATACGACAAATGCCGAAAGGCTCCGCCTCCGCACGAATGCGTCGCAGATACGTTAAGGGATCGGCCCATTCCGCTTCTGTGGGTTTAAAAACCGGCGCTTCTCTCACATCTTTGCTGTTGAAGTTGGAAGACACTGGAGCTGGGTCTAAAGGCTTGAGAACATGCGAGCTAGGACCATTCTAATAGTTAAATGAAAATGGTATAAAATTGAACCCAAAAATCCTAGAATTTTCAATTGTACCCAAGATTTCTGACTGACTGGAGTGCTCTCTTTGACTCGACTCTCGGCTAAACGTCTATTTTTCGGGACGATAGCCTCACTGCTCTCGGTAGTTTCCAGATTTCTCCTTAAACGAAGACAAAACAGAAATATATTACGTTAAGATTTAGATAATTTCCACCCAAAAATTCACTTTTTGGAAGTTCTCGTCTCTCGTTTGCTTTCCACTTCTGTTGTTACTTCCACAGGGGTCTGTAATGTCTTTTTAGCAGCTTGGATCAGTTTATCTCGTAACTGAGTCAATTCTGGCTGTTTTTTCCCACTTTTTCCTATACTAAAGACACTTTGACTACTTTTACTGCGAGTTACTGGCTTCGAATGAAACTTCCGTCCCAAAGGCTCTTCTTGGACTGCCTTTCTTCTGGTTTTCACCCCAAGCGAGAATTCAGGCTCTTTGCTTCTCATTTCCGTCTCTGATTCCTCTCGACTTTTGTCAAAAATTTCATTTTTCTTCCTAAACATTAAACAAGAAATAGATCAATAAACTTTTACTTAAAAAATCTTAATTTAATTTCTGAATTACTTGACGGGAAGGGAGGGAACACTACGCGAGGCTATTCGTTGGAGTAGCGTGCTACGGCGTGTGGGACGAGGAGTTAGAGTTTCTTCTTCTGAGCTACATTCGTCAGTTTCATTGCTTTCCACTTCTTCGTCACCATCATCATCTTCGTTGCCCATAAGGCTGAGGCAAACCGTGGCCACTTCTTTGGTTTTACGACTCAAGTGTCGTCTCAAACGGGGTTTTTTCTTGTCTGCTTTGCAATTTTCCGTTTTGGGAGTTACATTCAAGATAGCCGAAGCTGGGGGTTTTAATTGCGTGCCTTTACGTGTTGTCATGCCTACTTTTTCTTCAGAGGACTCTTTCAGAGAGGTAACCCGATTTCGGGGACTAGAGCGGTTACTTTCTTGCGAAATACCTGAACGACAAAATAAAATAAGTTAGAATAAACATAAGCCATGGAAGATGTATGAGACTACGACTTGTCGATTTCGTTTTCCTTTCCAATTTGATGGGTGATTTTAGTGAAGCAGGTCGGACAGAGCGCATTTTTATTCGGGCCATGCTCCAACTAAGGACTCGAGTGGAAAGTCTGGTGAGCATTCGACTCGCAAACGCTGAGTGACTGCGGGCTACAGGTGGGCGAATACTTTTTGGACTAATTTGCTGAACTTTAGGCGTTGAATTCGTCTTTTCGTACTCTTGTTTAGCGACAACAACTAAATAAATTAATTTATTATGATAAAAACGAGATTCTAGCACAAATTTACGAATATTTGGCGTTGGCGTCGGAATTTCCTTCTTGAGAGCTTCTGATATCTATGGAAATGAAAGGATTAAAATTAGTTTCATGAGTAGATATCGTAATACTTTTGGTTCCGGTACGGAAACTTTGGAAGTAAGGGTCAACGGAGATTCATGTGAGATTTTGCTGTCTGAGGTTTCAGTCGATTCTTTGGGCTGTGAACGGGGAACTAGTCCCAGAACTTCCATAGGTGGGAGTAGAGAGCTTCCTACATGAAAAAAAAATTCTTTAAGACAAACTAGTCCATTTTGTGTTTTTTTTTCTTAGCGCTTACCTCGAAAACAAAGGAAGGCTAAAAAGTCTTCTGTTTTAGGGCAGCATCCTGGAAATGCGTCTTTATATTCATCTTGGGTAGCTACAGTGGTTGGGCTGTTGGTGCAGGAGGAAGAAAGGGTCTTGTCTTTCTCCTTGGGGGTTCTGCTACTTTTAGTACTAGAAGCATTATGGGAGCATCTAGAGCCCAAACCATGCAATGATGCCTGTGCAAACTTTCGCTGTGCTTGTACCTTCATCACTTAAGAATACAATCAGTTAATTTGACACTTATCACGTTAAAAAACGCGAAATAATTTAAAGAGAAATGCACGTACAACTTCTCAGTTCTCTCACCAGCTTTGTTTTGACTTCTAACTATCGATTTAAAAGTTTTATGATCATTGAATCATTTCAACACTTAATTTAATAATCGATTCCTTGTAACATAGATGTCAATCGATATCAATTATTTAGTCTTAGATATCAATTATTTATATTTCCCCCACTAATTTGGGAATTCACGGAGAGATTAGATTTACGTTAAGCTAGCTTGTTTAGTAATATCGATTGTCACTGGCTACTCTAGAGTACTGTACTCTTTTTTACTCCAAGTAGCGCATACGTCTTTCTCTGAGACAGAGAGAGGAGGAGTTACTCTTGTTGACGCCCTTCTGGAAATCTCACTCCGTTTCGAGTCAAAAAGAGTACTCTCGGCCAGTGTTGCCAACCACGGTGATTTCTCGACAAAATTGGCGACTTGGGAACATGGATTGGCGGGCAATTCAAGGAACTTGGCGATTGGCGATTTATTTGGCGACTTTTC